>AYEL01046380.1:0-113732 GCA_000484575.1 Olivierus martensii
ATTTTATCACAATATTTTTTGTCATTTAATTTATTAGAAAAAAAAACGGCTGTATTATTTTAGATTTGTTAATTAGCTTCTTCAATAAATAATAAAAGAAATTATAAAGATTATCATTATTTATTTAGTTTTATAACATTATCTTTAAGTATTGGTGCGGATTAACTTTAAAATATTTTCGCTCTAGTCTGTTTAACCGAGGTGTAACAATCCATCTTAATAGTGGAAGATGCCAAGTTTCATTCTCTCGCTTCCTATTCAACCATTGAGCAACAGTCATTTAGGAAACTTGCCAAAACTCTCTGCCCTATTTTAGTTTTGGTTCTATTCGGATTGTGCACCTGTCACTGCGGGTAAGAGACATTTATTTACAACTTAAAGTAACATTAGGTGACATTCCCTTCCGACATACTTCCGGTATACGCTCTATGATGTTTTAATCCTTATTTACGAGTGGAAGAATGCTTTCTGTACACTGCCTCGCCGATTTTATAATTTATGCGATTTTTTTATTTTTTAAATGCAATAAATTGTCTTAATTATTTAAATATATTTGCGGCTCGGTTATGTTTGTGAATATTTTTCTAAATTTATACGAGTTAGTTCTCCTTAAGTGGGAGAACAGGACTTTTGTGAACTAATTCGACTGAATGATGAACCTCATTAGATAAGAAGTTAGAGAGTGTCTATCGGAAATTTGGACTCACGTAAACAAATGCAAGTTTCTAGATCGTGACTGTGCTCTCAAAAGGGTAGGAGTTGCATAAATTATCGCAAATATATGCTCGAAACCCTTAAATTTTTATAAGCATTCTTATGGATGTATTGATTTTCATAAACCATCAGAATTTCAGCTCCAAAATCCTGATTGCTCATAATGTATGGATATTCATAAAGATCAGAATATCATCCTCAAAATCTTAATTGCTCATAATTATCATTAATGACTAGATTTTCATAAAGACCAGAATATTAACCTCAAAATCCTAATTGCTCATAAAGTATGGATATTTATAAAAATCAGAATTTCATCCCCAAATTCCTGAATGCTCTATAAAATTATTAATTTTGGATTTCTTGAAGACCAAAATGCATCTTCGAAATCCTGCACTTTCATAAATAATTATATCGTGCAAAAACTCGAGACTTTATAAATGATTGCAATCTCATACCCCAAAATTCGAGACTTAAAAATATTTTTCCTTTTCTTGGCACTAGATGATGATAATGATGATGACGACGAAAATAATGCGTTCTTCCGAAACCGTCTAAAAAGAAGAAAAATAATAAAAAAATCGGAAGATAATGACAAATCGAAACAGGATTTCTCGGCTTGAGGCTCTTTTCAGAAACGTGCATCAGATAAATATGTACCAACGTGATATAAGCAACAACTTTTATGCCCCCAGGCATCAAACCGTGAATGGACTAAAAACTTTATTTCTTAATTTTCGCTATATTAACCAGTTTCTCTTTTTTAATTTTTTAAAATTCGTTTTAACGACGTTTAATCTGGTAATTGGATAATTGCACAAAATGGTAACGAGAAATAGTTAGCAGCAGATATAATTAAGTTACCGTAAAGTAGATCAGGAGAGTTTATTTTCCGCTCGGAAATGCATTTGGATATTCAACAAGTGACGATAGAAACGAGAGAAGGAGCCAAATATTCGTTCTCACGTCACTACATCGTTGGCTCGACATGTGACACAAGAATTCAAGAAGGGAAAGAAGAAGAAGAAGAAAAAAAAAAAGTGTTTGGACCTTCAGCCTTTATCTCTGCGATTTGGCAGACTCGGTGGCGTCTCTGTTTGGTGGTCTAGCACTTAATGTAAATTATGTCGAAATCTATTTTAAAGCCCAGCTTAACAATAAAGACAGTAGAGAGCATAAAGCGTAGATGCAAATACAGTAACAAAGGGATTGCAAACGGTTTAAAATTGCCGAATTTGTTGACGACGACTCGAAAAACAAATCGTTTTTGCATCTGATTACAATCACCGAATTCCGTTTGCCAAAAATTGTACAGGGTGAAAGTTAAAGATACTTTTTACTTCCCGTTAGCCAAGAACATAAACAACTTTATAGCCTTTACCTTTCCAAATTGTTAACAAACAGCATTATCGCTTCAGTGTGAAAATAGATAGATATTTATATATTTTAGGAAAGATATTGCTATATATGCCCTGATGTTGCAAAAGAATTTGCAAAATATGATCAAGAACCACATAAATGGATTAAAAAGCATGAGGGATCTAATTCAATTACAAAACAAACATTCTCTGTAGATGTAGGATATGAAAGATTTTTAGGTCCTGAAATATTTTTCCATCCTGAGGTGAGTTGTGATTTGAATTTTTATATGTAAAAAAGTAGAATATATAAAAGTTCCTAGAATATAATTTTATTTAAAAATTTACTACGCTATTTAGATAAGAACTTTTTAACCCATTCAATGCCTTTGACATGTATGGATGTCAAGGAAGTGGAACAAAAATGATGAAAAAAACAATAAACAAATGGGTTTAAAAAATTTAACCCTAATTTTATTAATCCAGCTTTTGCAAATCAGTTTTTTTGTGTATGTTTGTTTAAAATACACCCTTTTGACTGTGATTCATAAATTTTTTCAGTTGCTGAAATATTTTTTTAATTACTTGTAAGCAAACATTTTTTATAATTGAACCATTAAATAGAATTTGGATTTTTTATCCTATCTTGTTATACATTAATAAATTATGATTTTATAATTTGATATATCAAAGTTATTCTGATTTTGAAATGTGAGAAATGTTTTTTAAATTTTAAGTAAAAATCAAATTTTTTATACAATGAAATATAAAATCCTGAAATCCAAAAAATATTGTAGATAACAGGAAAATATTGGTTAATTCTATTAAAATAAACTAAAATATGTCCTAATCATTCATTTTTTGTTTCAATTTCACCAAAATTTAGGAAAAAAATTGCAAAAAAATCTAAATATAAACACTCAGCAACTCTTCGCTTCCTGGGAAATTGCAGCCAATCCTACTTTACCTGGTGGATTCAACAATTCAGAGACTTCTTCAACACTGATTTCCAAATTAAGTTCCATTATCATAGTAACTACTAACTTATTGTTGAAAAATGGAATTGACTTCTCGAATAGCTTCTGAATTTTGATTTTTCATGAAGAAAAAAAAGAAAGATTTTTCAAAGCCTGCAGTTGTTTTTTTAAAACTTCAATACAAATTCTGATTTTCACTGCATTTAGGATATTGAAGGCTTTCCAAAAAATCCTCTATCATCATATTGGTCTTGTTTTCCGTGGCTGCATTTAAACTGGTAATGTTAAATTTATAGTTTTTAATGTACTTGGTCACCTTCTTGATTCTTGGATTGAATTAGATGGTATTTGAAGGCAAGAAAACAATCTATAATATTTTAAAGCAATACATAACAGAAAACAATGCATTGCTGGTTATTTGCAATGTAGATACTAATTTATAGATAATATTTAAATTGTAGACATATTTGTGTGCCTGGCTTAATATAAGATTTAGAGAAACAATTTGTGGAATGATGTAAAAACAAACCAATGTAAATATGAAAAACTATATGTTGAATGTAAATATGATTAAACTAGATATTGAATATGTAAATATAGTAAACTATATATCGAATATAGTTTAGTCATATTTACAATATATCCTGATGAATATACCTTTTGCCAGGAGGAATACATTTTTCAATACTATTGGGAACAATAAAGATCTGTACCAATATATAGTAAGCCAGATATCTACAGCATACTAATCGTTAATACAAAGCTGAACAGAGAAGAGGCATACATAGGATACAATTCAAAATCATTAAAGAAAAGACTAAAAAAGGACTGAGCTGAATAGGTAAAAGTCCCAAAATAACTTCACTCTCTCAATGGGTTCAAGTGTATGAAAATAAAGTTCAATGGGATGATGCAAAACTACTAAAACAAAGTAGAAAGTCCAAGATATGGAAAAATTGCAGAAAATATTGCTATATATAATGGTAAGTTGAAAGAAGAACTGGTAATCAGCATATTAGATCCCAACACTGTAAGCCACATGTATATACCATATCCTATGGATGTGGTGTATGTGTTACTGGCAATGTATGAAAAGCACGCATTGTATAGAACAGCGTTTCTCAAACTTTTTTCATTCACGACCCCATTTTTCATTACGAGATTTTTCGCGACCCCATTTTTAATTTATGAGATTTTTTGCGACCCCAGGTATTAAATATGAAATAAAACATACAAGTATATAAGTCATTTACACACTTATTAAGATGAACACAATCAACCAACCACACCGAAAATTCATATGTTGTCATATGTTAAATATTGGGCGTTTGTGAAATTACATATAAACTGAAATTCAAGTGTTTGAATTTAATTTTTGCGACCCCAGAATTTCGCTTCGCGACCCCTTTTAGGGTCGCGACCCACAGTTTGAGAAACACTGGTATAGAATGCCTGGCATTTTTAGGCAAACTATGAAATGATTAATATTATATATACTTTCCCTAGGCATTATATAGAATGACTGACTATTTAGGCAAAAAGTATAAAATATTTCCACTCAGTGCCAGATCTAAGTCGATTGGATCGATTGTACCAATCTGGCCCTGTATTGAGGCAAAATGAAATCATGAAAAGACTAATAAACGAAGAATAATTGTTTAGATTTACTATTATGGATGGACATTTACACCCCAGTTTTCGAACATCTAATTTTTAAAAGATCCACAAAAAGAAAAATTTTTTTGAAAAAAATAATGTAAATGAATTGATTTTATTTTATCTCTTGGAACAGTAGTACTGAAGTAGATGAAACTTCCATTTTTAACATAAATATAAGACCAGAAGATTTTAGCCATAGGAAATGAGTTATATACTATAAATGAAATTTGCAGAATAACAAGTGAGTATTTTTTAAAATGATGTGATTTTCAACAAGTGATTTATTAATTCTGTTCTTATCGGGAATGTTATCGAAGGTTCTACTATTGTTGTTGATAATTGATGAAGATATAGCCAATCGTAATAATTAGTTTAAAAACATTTTAAGGTAAATCATTCAAAAAACTTCACAGATTTTGATTTTTCCTGGAAAAATATGCAGACAATTTAAAATGTTCAGCTCACTTAAAAAATATTCCTAAAATCTGCTCAAAATATAATTCATCAAATAAATAGTTTTTTTATTTTATTTTTGAGAGAGAATGAATCAGTTATATTTTGCATTCTGACAAAATTATTGATATTTTTAAAGTTCCTTTTAATTTTCATAAATAAATTTTAATTTAACATCTTTTTTGTATTTTATCATTGATTTAATTTGTCCAAAATGAAAATCTCTCCATTAAGATATAATTATAATAATAATATAATTATATTAATTTGCAATGTTACTTCAATCACATTTGTAATTTGCTGAAAGAAGTAACATTCTATCAAATGAAATCTCAGATATAAATAAATATCTTAGATATAAATAAATTTTTATTTATTGTCATTGAAGCATATTAAATATATGTAACTATCTTGAACTCATCAATAACGCTGATTCTTGTATTTTTGAATAGAAACAATTTTTAACGCATATATGCGTCTATATTCCATACTAATAGCTTTAGCTGGGCATTTATGCATCCATAGCAGTCAAAGGATTAAAAATTGCATATTTATAAATGTTACTTATTTTTTTTATACATATAAGCTATATGTTATATTTTGCACCCTGTTTGACAAAATTATTGATATTTTTAAAGTTCCTTTAAATTTTTATAAATAAGTATTAATTTAATGTCTTTCGTGTATTTTCATATGTTGATTTTAAATAAATTTTAATTTAACATCTTTTGTGTATTTTCATAATTGATTTCATGACTCTCTTTTAATATTTTGCCTAAATAGCATCAGTCATTCTATATAATGCTTAGGAAAGTATATATAATATAATAATAATTTCATACTATGCCTAAAACACCAGGCATTCTATACAATGCCTGCTTTTCATACTTTGCCAGTAACATATATATTTAAATAGTAATTCCTATTTTAGATGGTTTCCTTTTATTGTTGGCAATGGAACATTTTATTGTAAATCTATATTACATGTAACAGCTTATATATACTGAAGACTTTGTTATACTCTATGTAGAATATTGTTTACTTTTATTACTTTATTTTATTAATTATTAAAAATATAACTTGATATATAATAATAATTATTATTAATGCTATACATCAAGTTATGTTTTTATATTTATTTGTATATACTCATCAGTAATAATATGCATATTTCAATATTTTATAGCTGTGAATATATGCATGAGAATATATTGTTCTGTGTAGTGCCTATAATGACCTATAAGTTATTTAGAATTTATGCATTTGTTGTTTGAATTTGTATCTTGTTCAGTTTTCTATTTCTATGAGTTGGCATTTTAACTAAAAGCAGATTTTTTTCTGAAATCAAAACATTTTTATTTTATTAAATATGTTTTGAAATTATTTTTCCTGCAGTAGTGCTTGTTATTTCATATACTATACAGGGTGTATCTTACCACCTGTATTACCCTTTTCTTCTCAAAAACAAGATGCAATAGGAAGTAGGGAGAAAAATTTTGATTACCAAAGTATATCCAGAGAATTAAATGGTTATGATGATAATTTTTGGGATCACTAGAAGTAGGGGCACAAGGGATCAACTTTGAAACTCCAATGGAAAATATATGCTGATTTAAGTATAATTGGATAGAACTGTAAAAACCAAACAACTTTTGCTTTGAAAGTTTTTTAATATCACCTAATGTTACAGATTGTGAAAGATCATAAAACAAAGTTGTTGCCACATGTATCACCGATTGGGCTATTCAAGCAAGAAGAATCTGACAGAAGATGCCTGTGTACATCCATGGCACTCATAAAGGGCTGAAACAAATCGGGGAAACCCTTGTTCTTGAATATGGCTCTGTGCTGAAGTATAATGGTGAAAGACTTGTTGCATCTGCAGTTCAAGTACTACCATTGGGTACCCAAACTGGCCTTAAATCTACACAATACTGCTCTTTGCTGCTTCAATAGTGTTTTGCAGGATATTTGCAGAATGCACAGATGCCCTCTGTCAGATTCTTCTTCTTATTGCTTAAATAGTCCAATTGGTAGTACATTTGGCAGTATCATTTTTGTGATATCTCACAATCCGTAGGTTATATTAAAAATCTTTCGAAACAAAAGTTCTTTATTTTCACAGTTCTATCCAATTATGCCCAAATTGGCATATGTTTTCATTGGATATTTCAAAGTTGACCCCTTGTTCTCCTACTTCTGGTAGCCCCACAAAATTTTTATTATGACCATTCGATTCTCAGGATATATTTTGGTTATCAAAATTTTTCTCCCTACTTCCTATCTCATTGCATTTACAAGAAAAAAGGATGGTATGGATGATAAAATACACCCTGTATATTGAAATTACAAAAATCTATATAATTTGAATTTCTAAGATTGAAGATAAATATTGATTCAGCTTAATATTCAAGGAAATATAGCTAATTCTTTTAAGGATATAAGAAGAGCCAAAAAATTATTAAATTTTTGTATTTATACTATAGTTTAATAAATTTGTTCAAATATTAGATATTAAAACCAATTTTAATAAATTTAAATCTTTATTTTCAGTTTGCAAATCCTGATTTTATGACTCCAATATCTGAAATTGTTGATAGTTGTATTCAGAGTTGTCCTATAGATGTTAGAAGACCTTTATATAAGGTAAAAATGTTAAATAATAAAATACATTATATAAAAATGATTATTAATATTTAATCTAAAATAGAAATATGCATATTGTTGAATATTCAAATTTGAAGATTCCAATATTTGAAGATCTAATGCAAAAAACTTTATATAAGCATACAAGCAAAATTTTTACAATGAGTTATATTAATTGAAAGTCAAAATAACAAGTGAAAAATAATGCAATATTAAGAGATTACATTTCTGTTGACAATATATAGGTTTTACATAAAAACAGATGCAAGATATATGCTACAGGAAATAATTTCACAACTTCAAACTCATTCATGATGATTGAAGATGTCTTTGATATTGAAGTTCAGTTTTGACATGATAACTGTTGCATTCAATCTAGAAATTGCATTTGATATAACAATATTCTTAACTACAGAATTCAACATCTCTGAAGAAATGTTCTACACATGCCTTATATTGTCCTTTAAAACAGTTATGTTAGAGTCACTTTCTCAATAGACATTGGCCTTGAGTTAACCCACAACCAAAAATCACACATTGTAAGATCAGATGATTGCAATAACTATGTTATAGGGAAACTGCAATTAATCATTCTTTCTTCAGTGAAATGATTTCTTAAAAGCTGCTGCTCTTGTAAAAGTTTGAGGTTGTAAAATCATTTCCTATGGCATTTATTTAAGTTTGTTTTTACAAAGGACAAAAATAAAAATTTCAAAATATTTTAGATTTATTTATTTTTCATGCTTTCCCTAAGTATTTCCTGTAGTGGTATTCCATAATGACATATTTTCCTTATTGACAGATTTGAACTAATTTTTTTTCACAGAATCCTCTTCCCATCCCTTGAATAATGCATATGCAAAAATTTTAGTGTTATTTTGATTATTAATTGAGCTACAGAAAGCCTGAATAAGAAAAGTTTCAATTATAACTATCCTGCATTAAACTAGGATGCATTTGCATTGTATATCACTTCTTAGGAAGAAAAAGCGAGACCAATAATGTATTAATGGTTATAATATTTAACTAAAAATAATTTTATCTTATTGCTATCATGTTAATATACATTTTTTTGGTCAATTCTTATATGAAAATGATACAATTGGGGATTATTCATTTTAAATATTTTATAATTGAAAATAATAAAAATTTTAAAATAGAACATAAAAATGAAAAATTTTCATTTGTATATTAATAATATAATGTAAAAATAAAGAAATTTATAAGCTCATTTGTTAATGCAAAAGGTTAGACTTTTGACTTATAAAAAAACCTTCAGTTATATTTATCATAACTTGATAATTATGAAAATGGTTACTTCAGATAATTTGTTAGCAAAATAAATAATACAGCATATATTATAATGTAGAGAATTGAAAAGTAAGAATTCCTTGTTTTCCAGTAGATTTTTTTAATAATTGCTTTGATTTGGAATTTTCATCTTTACCTAATAAAACTATAATTATTAAATAATAGTTGTTTTATTAGTTTAATTTCTGAAGAAAATGAAGGCTTATAAGATTGGAACACCAATGTCTGTCTGTCTGTTTCTGACTAATAACTTTTGAACTAATTAACAGTTTTTTATGAAATTTAGTAATGACATTCTGCCATTAAACGACACCTCAATGCCATATATTTTAATCATGCAGGATAGAATTTCATTTTTATTAAAATTTAGTTTATATTAGATATCAATATATGACATTAAGTGTTAGCAGTGCAAGGATGACATATGGCTTACCTGATTTCTTAAAAAAGTGCCTCTATCTCAATATCTTTTGCAATGATGTCACAGTCATGATGTGATGTCATAGTGATATAACAATAAATGATGTCACAAAACTCTGATGATTTATTACATTGTGATGACATAACAATGCATGATGAAATCAGGTAAGCCATATGTCATCCTTGCACTGCTAACACTTAATGCCATATATTGACATCTAATATAAACAAAATTGTAATAAAAATGAAATTCTATTCTGCATGATCATCTCTTTGAGTAAAATTAGAAATATAAAAAAACCAATGGACTCAAAATGCTAAATAAATGAAAACTAAATGACATCTTTGGAAAGTAGTCAATTTTAATTCTTTTTGGAACTTCTTTTTTTTAAATATAAGTTATTTTTTAATTATTTTGTAAAGAACTAATAAAGAATAAAAAAAAGAAATGATACTATAAAATATATTTTTATACTATCATTTCATTTTTTAAAATCACATTGCATAATAATGATATGTAATTTTAAAAATCAAAATAATACATTATACATATTTTTTATTTTAAGAATATTGTATTATCTGGTGGATCAACTATGTTTAGAGATTTTGGTCGACGATTACAAAGGGATTTAAAACGTGTTGTTGATGCTCGATTGAAGTTAAGTGAAACTCTTGGTGGAGGAAGAATAAAGGTAAAAAAAATTGTTAAAAAAGTAATGCATTATTAAGATAATTTTTAAAGTATAATCAATAGCATAGCAAAAAAAATGAACCCTTTCCATAAATTATAAAAATATATTCATATATATTTTTTCAATGTAAATAGCACATTGAATTCCCAAATATAAACATATGTTGAGAATGATAAATGATATATTTTTAATGTTATCAGTGAACAGTCTCCAACTTATTCTTTCCAAAGCACCACATTAGTTCAGGGTTGCAGAGTCGAATGGCAAATGATCCGACTCTGACTCTGATTCCATATTTTAAAAAAATCTGACTCCGACTCCCTAAAATTTTTAAGGTCCAGCTCCTGACTCCAGGCAGTTTAAAATTCCAACTTCAACTCTGACTCAGACTCCACTCAAAAACCTCAGACTCCCAACTCCGACTCTGCAACCCTGCATTAATTGGTTGAGGGCTGCATTTAAAATTAATGTCATACAAGAAAAAGAAAGATTTATACATGAAATGAATACTCTGAAGATTTGATTAATTATTTATCTTGAAATGATATACCTCAATTCATGTTTAAAATTATCAAACCATTGAATAATAGTTTTTATAAGTTTGAAATGGAAGTTTTGCATTGAAGAAATATGTAACTGAATTTCAGTAAAATTTTTAAAAATACTTTAAAAGTGGTTTTCAAATATTTCATGAAAAATGGCTCTAATTTTTGCTTTTTTCTGAATATCTAATTTTTATAAAAAAAATTTTTCATATTCTTAATAACTTTTTAATTGCCTATGCACTATAAAAATTTTTTGTTGAAATTTTATATTTGATATCTTATTTATTTTCAATTATTGAATAAAAAGCTCAAAAATAAATTTATGTTGAATACAAGATTTATTTGTAAATTTTTATTGAATCCATAAAGAACTTAAATTTTTACAGTTCAGAGAGAAGTTTATTTGTACCTATTTTGATTTATTTGTAAAATTATGAAAATTTTAATTGTTGCTTCATTTGATTTAAATTCACATATAAAACAAAAAAATATTTAAATTATATAATTAAATTATATTTTTTTCATCGTATTATATAAATTCGCATTATAGGAGAGCTTATTATTTAGGAGTTTACTGTAAATAGCTGGTTTGGATGAAGCTTGACAACTTAAATATCAGACTTTCTTATCAATAGATCCGTACTTACAAGATTAATTCATTCAGAGATGTCTCCTTAAAATGAAAAATCACAAAAGTCAAACAATGCTTAATTTCTACAAAATCTTTATACAAAACCTAGCACAAATAAAAATACTTATGAAGCTGCATTAGTCTGAGGCATACTGAATTTGCAAATAGTTTGATGCATCATTCAACTGCACACTAATTGCATGTTAATAATTACAATAATCTGCAAACTAATAATTAACAGTCAATAAAAAATATCTAGTATGATCATTCCCCAATTTACAACAGCGCGAATGTATATATAATATATAAAACGTGTAACGTGTCGCATTAAGAAAAATTTAGCGTGTAGAATGAATTACGACTAATCCTCGAGGGTAAAAAATGGATTTGAAGATTATTTTCCATCTACAAAAAAAAAAATTACAAGCAGGAGAGTCGTAGAAATTCATGTAACTACCCACCTGTACGATCGGTTATAAAGAATACATTGCCGCTCCCATTATACCGATATAGCTCTTGCTTAGTGTCTTAAACGTGTGTTGACCAAGGGTAGGTTGAATTTACCACCTACCGAAAACTCTCGCATTTTAACCCTAGTTATTCGGAGGTCAATGTAAGCTTGCACAGACAGTCAGACTTGCTGGCAAGGAGTGTTTCACCTGCCTTGAACTAAAACTCCCCCTCCTATAGTGAAGGCGCCGTAGGTGACGAGGGGTTGGGTCGGACAGATGCATCATGTCCATCTTTATGCATTTATTCTTCGGCAATCGGTAACATTGAACATGTTGCTTGAAGTACCATCAAAAGATCCGAACCTTGTTCTCGTACATAATTTACCTGCCCGAGCAATTAAGATAGGTGTAAATCGAGCCACACTGGTTCAGCAACCAGAAAATAAAAAAAGACCATTCAACTTTTTCGTTTGTTATCATTTTGCCAAAGCAAAAATTGCTGGAAAAGCCCCCTTCTCCAAAAAGTCCCTTTGATATTCTCGGGGGAGCAAAGAATCTCGAATTGCGAAAGAGATCGGAACATTTACAGTTTTAGGTTACGTTTCCGGTACTGTGTTTGTTGCAAATAACGACCGTCAGCTGGACGAGACGACATTTGTCCCAGTTCGTCACGTGATCTGTCATCGGCCTGGTCTTCTGCAAAGAAAAGCAAATGCTTCTCTCCCCTAAATACATTACTGCCATTAGTTTATAGGCGGATGTTGACTGTTAATGGGTATTACCGGGGGGATTATACCGGAGATTAAGGTTACGTATTGGCTGTTACGGTTATCATTCACGGCGCGGATTGGATCTTAAGCTTAATTATCAATTAGTCGGAGAGAAAATTAAAAAACAAAAAAAAAAAAAAAAGGCAAAGAACAAGAGTGGATGTGGTTTTTGTGTGGTCTTGTTTTATGATGCCGTCCAAGGGCGACTCCCGCTATCTAGAGACTAGCGTGAGCTGATTTGTAGCATCCACCCCGGGTGTCCCTGCACGAAATGTCACCTGTCACTGACCACCAACTTCTCAGTAGCTACAGATATTTGGGCGGCAACAAAATACAATCGCTTTGTTTGAATTGCACATCTGTAGATTTTTCTGATATACACCAATTGGTAGCACAGCGGTGGGGACGGATTCGTTGAAAAATTCTAAAGGTTCATCAGTAACAAAAGTAGTAAGAAGGTGGGAAAAAGAGAGCATATGTTGCTGAGATTTTTAAAAACGATTATAATAGCTTAATTATTTCATACTATAAAAGATCCTACTACAACCGTGTTATGCACCAAGCAAGGTACATTCATAGAAAGTGAGCAAATTGTATTATGGACCACTCGCTGTTGAAGAATGATACAAACGGAGATAAGAAATTGGGTGAAGCTTCAGAGATGAGTATCGCTATTTTCACACGGGAATGTGATAGCACACTCATTTTTGCACATTTTCTTTCCCTTATACAAAAGCCAGAGAGAGAGAGAGAGAGAGAGAGAGTACGAGAAAAGGTTATAATAATAATTTTTCCAGGATAATTTAGAGCATTCGACGAATTATCTATGGAAGGAGTGGGAGTAAGAGACTTTATTATTGCAACATCTTCATCAAAAAGTCCGTTTTGAAGAATGGAAAGTGGAGAATGAAGTGCTACTATTACCGGAAGCATTTATTTAATTGAGCATCGACACAGGAAGTCGAGCACGACAGCCATGCTTCATCGAATGGACGTTGATCGAAGAGCGCAACATCTTACATCGTAAATCAGAACTTTTAGCTATTCCACTGGCTTGAAACAAAGTGTAACAAGTAAGACCGATCCATAGTCAATTTGGCTAATAGTCAATAATCTTAATTTTGGCACTGGTCTGCTGCAAACGATAAAAATAGTAGACGGAAAGGAAAAAAAATTTTCATGAGTGTGCAAGAAGATTTAAACTCGAGTTTGTGGAATTTATTGTTTCTGATGGGTTAATTTCTTATAAAAACGCGATTTTCCGGCTGTTAAATGTCATTTATTTGAATGATGGCAGGTAGTTTGGCAAGGAAAAGTTTTGCTGACTTAAACGATGACTAGGCAAAGGAGGAATTAATTATTTATAAAAGAAAATAATTCTGATGTGTGTACGTATACCCATCGTTCTTTGTTGTCATCGTAGTTCTATATTTATAATTTATTCAGGGAGGAAAAAAAGCGGGGACGTTTTTAACGGAAGCTTCCTGGGTTTCTCCAAAATTGGTTATCAATAAAACTCTGCGTATCTGTCACTTATGTAACTCGTTACGCTTTCAATAACGGTTACCCACCACCGTCGATCACGAGCAGGTGTAGATCATAAAAAAAAGAGAGAGAAGCAATCATTTGATTGACATCTTGTTACTCTAGTTGATTTTTATCCGCTAGAAAACCGCCAGGAAGGGTGCGGCTTTCCAAGCTGTGGCGGAACACCTGTACTTTTAAATGTATGTAGCCTACTGGGCTAGTCTAGACGTGACAATACTAGAACAGCCACGAACACGGCGGGTGATCGGTTCTTCCTGCACCCTCATTTACCAGTTCACGGGAGATCCACGATGTCCTATAATTGCTCAGCCCGGTGGTTCTACGTAACCTTTAACCTCCAAACTAAGTTGCAGCTGTCCTACCAATAGTTAATTGAAAGACGGATGAACCAAAATTTGACACGTGCCTTTTTTTCCGGTTGGAACCACTTCTGCTTGATTTTTTATCCCCCTACCAATATCGATCGAAATGAGGAGCGGATATATATCATATAATTTGACCTATATTACACTGGATCCGTTTATGCACCCTTCAAACGTGTGTGTGTAGTATATACGTAATTTAAATAGCCCACCCAAAAAGTGGATCCGGTTAAACAGTCGGATATCTGACTGTAGATTTTTATATTAAGAGTTACTCTTGTGCATGCGAACATGGACGTCAACAATTCTGTCTAGACGTCCTAAACAAACTCGCACTTTACGTTCAGACAGGGGTTGATCAATGGAGGGTCTGTCCTGTAAAATCGAAAGCGGGTGACGTTAACAATACGAAAACCTTGCCCAAACAATGTAGCACGCGTTTTGGCACGTGCCGTAGCCCCACACCAGGTGTAGCGGAGTTCTCTCTTAAGTTACTAAAGCTAATCCAACCGTTTGTTGTGTTCTGTACTTTCGCGGAATTTTATTCTTTGCGACAACTGTACAGTCCATCTGTCTTTGCAACGGTCGCTCCTTTACTACGACTCGCAGCTGTACATCACTATTGTTTCTGAATTTTAATATCCAACATATCTACACAAACAACATCTGACACTTGTCTTTTCTGACTGATGAGAGGGAATTTGATCGGATCAATACTTGTTTATTTGTTTGCACCTTCGAACGAAAAAAAAAATATGCACTACTCTACTTTTCTAACAGATGGTGGGATGTTTACTAGGATTGCAGACCTGTTAACTTATATATTCCCAACTGCAGATTAGTTGGGTCAAGGCTGGGTTAAGTGATGACTTCGAGAAACAGCATCTTTAAAGAGATTTAAGAGCGTTGTTACGTGTTATTGGTGCCATTGACACGTTGCAAAACTCAAAACACACTCGAGAACTAAACAAGCGAGTCAGAAATTAATTTATAGCTTCTCTACTTGTGATATTTTGTTTCCATTATTACAGCATTTTTAATTTAGGCAATAAAATTGAAATATTCTTTATTTTACACAATTTGGCATGAAGGACGGGCGATTTAAGTCGCCAAATATTATAATAATGAGAAAAATCTATAGGCATCAATCATTTGGAACGAGGTTCGAATCCGCAGCCACAAACGAGCGCGATAATCGCTAACACGCTCGCCTAACAAGAAAATAATTTGAGCATAAAGCGAGTTTACCGAATTTTGCATAATATTCCAATATGTATTCTGCTCTATCATGATTTGATTTAATTAAGCCGGTTTTTTTTATAAAAGAAGAGACGAGTTCTGAACCCAACTTCCATTCTAAAGAAGCAATATGGAACACGGTGAGGCTCGCTTATGCGTCATTATAGATGGCAGTTTTTATTATATTATCGCCGACAATAGGACCCTGTAATGTGTTTGCCACGATTGCCACCACCTGTCATTATAACACACTCGTGGGTTAAAGGAGTTTGTTGTGGAACAGAATGCCTGCAGTTTACAACCACTAGATTCCCCGCATGGACAATTCACCCCTTTTCAGTTCTTTTCCCCCAAAACATCTGCCGATATGGTCGCGTGGCAGCCCTCCATCTCTTAACCAATCAAAATATAGTTAGCCAGGTGCTAACTGCTTTTTATGTCGCAGTCGACCGATCCCCCGCGTTAAAAACAATTAAATTTTCCTCAAATTTTCGAATATCCACCCGGTACGTCCTAAATAATGCAGATAAATAAAAAAAAAACAATTCTCTTCACGCAGATGATAAAATAACAGAAAGGATTAAACGTCTTTCTAGCCTTAAAGCGGTTTGGAGCCTTAATCAGGGAGTCGTAGACATCGGAGGTCCCGAGAGCGTTTTATTTCGTTACTCGGAACCATACCTGTCATTAACACATGATTTAATGATGATAACATGGCCTTTTACGATGTACCTATAATTAAGGGTCAATATCCACAATGGTAGAGAGACTTTTAAAACATTTAACATAATTAAAAGACAAACTAGTGTAGGAGACGATAGCCCGGGGCTATCGGAGATCGTTTATCCATCGGGGAACCTTCATTTCAATAGATATGGCCAGGGGCTTTATCGCCGGGGTCACCAGATTCCCACTGAGTCTGCGCAAACCGTGATCTCCACTTCCGTTCCGTCTGACCTCGAATGGAAGAGGGTTATCGAATATGTCTGTCTCGAGAGTTAGCTCATTTCTTTTTTCCCTCGTACTACTACTACGGGCTGTAAATATAGTTGACAAAGGGCCGAACCATCTATCAGATTCCGGAAATTGTTCATTTATCTCGAGACCCATCTTATGCACTTTAAAGACCGACTCTTGGTTTTTTTTATATGTATATATATATATATATAGGAAAGGCACGGAAGAATGATAAAGCTGTCAAAGTATACTTGTATGGGATGCTGTCAATATTGCACTAGTCGTGTATGTGAGTAGACTCGGTAAAACCACCTGCCTTTAGGTCGAGTAAAAACTCGATTCAGTCGGACCCAGCAGAGGACCACCTGGTATCCCCCTTCTCCCTTCCTGCAGACTAAACACCTGCGGAAGGAAGTACCTGCCCAAGGGTCGTCTCTATCTCTGGGGGGTAAGCACATCATGAGCTTTAACCCAATGGATGCTGAGTGTTTTTGTCTTCGTCTATCAAGATTTTTCTTTAGAAAAGACATAAACGCAACATTTCAACAAAAAAAAAAAAACGAGCGTAAAATGATAAAAATTTTGCTTAAATTTCCTCCGGACTCGGAGGGTCGACTGACATATTAAAAAAAGACGTCACACCATGCCAAATGACATCATCTTTCCTACGGGATACGAGTCGGTTAAGCGCTATAACGTGTTCTATTCCACTCACCTATAAAACACGACTAAAGACTTTTACGACGATAGTTTTTGATTTAGTACGTGCTCAAGGATAATAGCTTTCCCTAAGGTACATTAGGAGTTTCGTAATGGCGAAGAATTTATTATAAAGTCGAAAAGTATGAGTTACTGTCGTGCCGCATAAACGGCAGATTAATTTATGTATACCTACAGAAAACACGAGTGTCGAGAGTTCGCTTCTCCTTAGAAGGATAACAATCTAAAAAAAAAAAATCTGAAAGTCAATAAAGACTTATCGCCTTTACGAGTTCAATATTTAATAGACGGACTCTCGCTCCAGTGAACAGACTGAATGAAAATCACTTAATTATGTTGTATGATTGAACACATTCAATAAGACCCACCGACCATCAAGACGTTGATAATGAGTTGCAATGGTTTGGGGTTGGGAATTGTAGTACCACTTGACCTACAGTTTTCAGTGAAAGGAAAGGAAGTCAGTCTTTGCAAGACTGAAGTTTGGAAAAATCATTTTCTCGAATGGACGAATCTGTTATTAAAAGTTCATATCAGTTATGATAATAGCAAACACAGAGGTTCAAAGTTACTTGGCTTCACTCTCGTTACGAGTTTGTTACATTGCTCTAACGTGGCTGTGACGTGACAAAACGGAATTCTGTTTAAAATTGCGTATTTTTTTTAAACTTTCGAAAATATTGCAATAACGGATGAAATGGTTATAATATGCAAGTCAAATGAGGAGTGTGTGACGTAAATGAGGTTAGTAACCTGGTCAAAAAGACAAAGCGGATGTGTTTGTTTCCTTAATTGACTATTTAATGTTCAATCTTAAGACAGGTGCTTGCCGCTTCTCTTTGCATATTAGCTGCAGGTGATGTGCCGTTTTTTCACTCAATTAAAAACAATCGAGATTGTGACGAGAATGCTTCTGACTTAAAACGTGCCTAATAGTCACTAATTAACGATTAGTTTTGAATCTGGTCTGCCATAAACGTTTAGTGGTGTGTGTAGCTGACAAAGAAAAAGTCAAAAAAATTCCTAGCTGACAATTTGCTTATTAATCCATTCATGAATTTTTTTTATCTGTTAATGGATGCTGCTAGAAATAAAATGTTTTCCACTGTGTAACGCTCGAAGATGGCAGTTAAAAGAAGAAAAAAAAGCAATTAGAAAATGTGATTATCTGGAAGTGCGCATCGGATGAGAAGAAGAAGAAGGAAAAAAAAAAAAAGAGTAAATTCGGATGACATCATCTCCTTCAGGTGAGAGGAAAGGAAAGTCAATAGCATGGAGCCATAATCAGTTTTCTGTGTGCCAAGATGCGAAGTCACACACATTCTTTTGTTGACGTCGGGACTGTAAAAGATTCAAGTTTCCAGAACATTGACCTAACTTGACACAAAGCATGGCTATAGTCGTTATGCGGGGATTGAAAGACAGATTGAAGAGTAAAAAAAAAACAGAGGAGCGCCTGTAACTCTGCTTGCTTGCTCATGAAAGAGAAATGGTCCCACTCAATAGAAAGCTGGGAGTGCTGGTTGGCCTGGGATAATTTATTCAGTGAAAGTAAAAAAAAGAGAAAAAATATCGCGCTACTGTTGGCAGCTTAGTGACTGGAGGATTCTCCAACGTCGGATACCAAGCTCTTCTAGATGAGCCACCTTCTATTCATGGCATACAATAGGTTAGAAACCTTGAGGAACTGAAAAACTAGATGCAGACGGGGAAGACGATAGTTGTTGCAGGGGATGGAGGTGGCACACATACACATACACACACACATGGAGGATTTTTGGCGACAGTTTGTTCGAAACAGGTTTGTCCATGTAAGAAGAGTATTGGGGACTCACCTGTTTCGACAGGGGAGGAGGGAACCAAAGATATCTCTAGCTACACTTGTTCTCACGACTTTTGGGGGAGGGGAGGTTAGACTGTGGGAGGTGATCAGAGAATGGAATGTTTTAAAAGGAACCGACAACAATGAAAAGGACAGGCCGTCCGGGCCCAGTTTTTCGGGTGCTGGTCCCGCAGACAATGGATTAGAAAATCTGACGAACAATGCTCTAGTTTCTCGAATATACAAGAATATTCAAAATATTCCGCTCGGCTTGACGTCCTTTAATAATAAATTTTCTCTCATTGAAGAACAGCAGAGAGGAATTGTATTCACGTTTTTTGCACCAAAATCAGTAAGAATTCATAAAATTAAATTTAATTTTGCGATAAACGTTAAGAGAGAAGTGGAAGAAGCTAAGCAAGATGACAATCACGAAGTGTCCTGTTTGCCAATTTTTCAATCGTTATTAAGGTGCCGAATTGCAACAGCTGAAAGTGCCCAAAGGAAACAATAGCACATGTTAGCGAGGAGGAACGAAAGGAAAAAATTTCGAACAGAATAAATTGTTTCCTCCTATATCTCGCCTCCTTTTTCCTTTGCCCCATCCGTTTTAAGCGTAATTGTAATTGATGGATAGGGTAAAGGTTTGACCTTTACGAAGATCTTTATCGACCTCGTTTCTTTTTTTTTTTTTTCCTTCTTCCTGGCCGGTGACGTCACTCCTATTCAGAAAGTGCTGTTTCTTCCCGTCACTTCCGGTACTTTCTCAATAATTATTCTTCTAAGCTTCCGATTTCAATTCGGATTTCCTCCTTGCAAACAATTAAACTTTTCTATTCTTTTGTTGTGCCTCGATGTTTATCCGAGCAAGACGATGCCCTACGTCCCCATTTAATACAGTTTCAACCTTATTAGTAACAGCCTACGTGTTGGTTGGAGTTATATCTATCACGACGACACACTGTCGTTTCCGTTCGCGTGCTGAACGTCCACGTGGTTCAATGTCGACGTAGATGTCCCATTAATGGGATATCATTACTAGATATTACAATTAATGGTGCTCGGTTTCCGTTACCTGACAAAGAAATTAAAAAAATAAAAATAATAAAATAAGTAAGTACACAGGACGGAAATTCAATAAACGTGATTCAGCATACTGCTTATTAAATTTTTATATTGTTTCCTCCTGGAAATGGCCCATTAAACTAATTTCTAACTCCATTAATCTGTCTAGTGATATATTCAAAAAAATTCCGATATTTTTTTTTTACTAACTTTCGTGACAAATTTCGATACTTTCACGTTAAGTCCATTAAGCGGTTCCTTAAACTGTAGATAGGTTTATAGAAGCATTTAATCGGATTAATATCGTTAAATTATAATTCTAAAATGCCATAAATTACGTAAATTATCACGCACGACACGAGTTGTGGTTAAAAAAAAAGACTGATGGAGACGTTATACATAAGCTGTAACTAAATAAATGTCACTCGTACACGCGAAACCTGTCAATCAAAACAACTAACAATTACATATATTTAATTAGTACAACGATTAAGTAAAGGTGTTTTTTTTATTGTTATTTAGTCGAATAATAAGCTCCTCAAACTGAAGTTGTATAGACAAGATAATTCCGACGATTTTCCAGTCCGTCTTATCTCTCCGATCTTATCACTTTTGACATCTTTTCAGCATCCTTTCTTCCTTTTTTTTCCCTCGACATTGAATGCAATTTATGTATATTTAAGCCGTTTATATATATATATATACTGTATATACCATTTAATTAATTTTTTAAAGCTCTACAGCCTTCATTTTATTTTTTAGAAACAGCAAAATAAATTTGGGTTTAAGCTGTAAAAAAACGAAATTTAATAAAGTTTAACTGTATAACTGAACGAAAAATTTAATTTTATAGTTAATAAGGTGATTTTTAAATGAATTTTTGTCGTTTTAGATGTAAAATAAAAAAGAAATAATAAAAATTGCTGATTTACTTCACACAAGTTGTGTGAGTTCTCCTGGATGTCAATGATCTAGAATTAATTCTAGAAACAGTTAGAATTGATTAAAATTTTGTTTTGGCTTGGAATCTAAACAATTTAATTCTTAAAAAAAAGAGTTGTATGCATATTTTAAATCTGAATAAACAAGAATCACGGATTGGAGTTAACGTCTTCGTTGATGTTTACCGCTTTAAAAAACCGATAATTTGAAAAAATTGAATATTATTGCACGATAAAAGCTAGCAAACTTCAATTTATTGGAATTCAGCAAATGTTCTGAGCGTAAAAACCGAAAAAAATTGGTTTTTTAGATAATTTTCGTTCATAAAAAGCTTGTGTTTACTACGTCTTCGGATCCATCTTGAAGAATCACACGGGTGAAAGATCGTGTCTCCATCTGGCGAATGCGGTAATAACTGGCTTTTAGTCAGCACCTAACTTAATTTTTGGCAAAAGGAGATCGAAAAAGGATAAGAAAATAAAAACGCCAAAGTCGTGTGCGACTCTAGAACAATATGGAGTTCGTAAACTGGCGATTCCCACCAAGATATCGCAACCCTACGTACCCTGTTTGTTGGTCAATGAAAGCGAACCTCGATTCGTCTTGTCAGTTACCACAAGAAAAAAAAAATTAGGCACTTTTTCTGCACTTGGTGGTGAGAACTGCTACAGGAAGGATGAGACATGGCCTGGAGCTATTAGCAATTTACGGCATTCAGTTAGCTAGCTAGGTGTGAGGGTGTTCCCCACGTCAGATTTAGATTAACAGGCAAGATTAATGAAGATAGATTCGGTCAGGTGGTATCCGTGGAAAGCGAAAATGTGAGGTCAGAGAGTGTTGACTGCCTGACAAAAACCGACGGAAGGTCAGTTCTTCGTCTAAACACGGGGGGTGGTCGGACAACAGTAGGCCTGGAAGGCGCTTACTGGGTGCAGTCAGCTCGATTTTACGCGGTTTTTTGCTCGCAAATAAGCGTATTATAGGTTAAAGAGACGACCTTTCATAAGGCTCGTAGATGAAAAAGACGAATTAATTTGCTATAGAACCTCAAACCATACTTGTTAAGTCTACCAGTAAGTTTATAAAGGTTTCTATAAGCGTGCCACACCCGTAGCGTTAATGGATTGTCGAGAGACATCACCTCTATTGAAGAAGAAGAAAAAAAGAATACATAAATAGCCACGGGGGCGAGTTATGAAAAATGCATTCCTGAAGATTTTTCCCATCGAAATCAAACTCAGCAATCGAAAGTCCATATTAAAAAGAGATGTAAAACGATCCCATTGACTATTGACGATTGTATGACAAAACCCAGGTGGTCAAGCACACCGAACATCCTTTGTCAATTGCGAAACGAGATTGGAATGCCGACGCCACTTCAGTCCATCGTCTCCATATTCGACAATTGAACTTCGGTTATGAATAGAAGAGAAAAAAACTCCGTCTATCTGATAAGTGGTTCGGTTGGGGGCATTCGGTCTATTTTAGCTTTGGCATAATTTGAAGGGGAGTAATTTAATACAACGATGGCCGTGTGGGAAAACTATTCATCTACCAGCCATTAAGTCGTGACATATGACGACAACTACATAGTGTGTCCTGTTAGGGGAACCAACCGTCTTTCACACGCTGAGTGTCCAAGTCCCCTCGGGGTTACCGCCCCTAGTTCCTTTACTAGACACAGGTGAGGACGTAATGATTTTTGTGCACCCGGGTTCGAAGAATCAATCCCAGAAGCAGAAAATTATCGTTTCTATAGGTGGCACACACACATACACATACACATGCACCCTAATCGGGGGTTCCATGCGTTCTATGCACGCCTGTAGAGATGCAAAAATCAAACGTCATCTGTCTAACACGGTCTTCATGATTATTGCAACAAACGGTCGGATCTTAGGCAACCGTTTCGCGCTACATCTTGTTTGCAGTTGTAGTCCGCACACACACGACAGATGTCGAAGGTCAGGTGTGTCGGTCAGTAATTGGGTCCAGTGGTTTTTAAAAACGTTGACGGAATTAATTGTATGATGTAATTAGCAGCATGTGGTAAACAGGAGAACCCCTACCAACACGTGGAGTTCGCTACACACATTGAGTTTGGCTCATCCCCACCAAAAACAGGATGTTAATGGACAGTAAAACGTTGGCTTAGATTACGTCTCGTTTTTATACAGGATAGACGTTTCCGTTCTTCCATTGTATCGTTTATAATTGATTTTTGCTTTAGCACCTCTTAGCATCTAGACCCCACGGCTCCCGTTTTCAGTTAAATTTGGCCTAGAAACACATTCGGAGAAAGTTATTAGACTGCATTAGAGAGGTAACATGTGGTCGACACACGTCACACGCACCCGGGCGATGAAACCATCTTCATTATCCTGTGTGACACTTTTTAAGAGGCACGAATTAATTAGAATATATTCATCCATAATTGGAATGGCGAAAGGCGAATTTATCGTCGTTCATCAGATCAAACAATGTTTTTCATGCTTCACTTTAGATGTATTTATGCAAATAATTTATTTCTGCGAGCAGTATAAAAAAAAAAAATTAAGTTCGATAACGGAAACGTCGGGCAGGTGTGTTCCCCACTTGTCTATTATTGGACGCATCTGTTCTGTTTGATAAGAGCCAAGTGAAGCTTAATGGATGACTTGGAGCGATTCGACCATAACTGACAGTTCACTAGTTTAAACGGTTCGTGTCCTGCTAGAATGCGTGTTGTAGAGCGTAGTAGCATCAGTCAGACTTCGAAAAATATCTAATTTTTTTTTTTTTATATATATATATATATATTTTGACCGATGATTGCAATTAAACTATCATCGTTTGTTAAGTCGAAAAAAAAAAGGAAGAAGTCGAGAGGGTTGAGAGTTAATTTTTAATCTGCATCCCTTCTCTTAATGATGATGGAGAACGTGGCGATCCTCCTGTTAAATATTAACACCAGTAGCTGGGCCACGCAGTTTCTGAATTCCATTATTTAAAACACTCTTCATCAATAAAAAAAAAACATTAAAAAATTCTTTATATATATTTTTTCCTTTACATAAAGACGTTACTGTGTTTAGAAGATCTATAAAAGCAGAAAAGTGAGGACATGAGCCAAAACTGACAGACAAGCCCAGGGGACGGTAACGTGTTTATTTTTGTCGATTGAAGACTTTTCTTGTTTACATTACACTGTCTTAATGAAGCGTAGTCCCCCAATGACATTTCTACCGATGACAGAAGCAAAGTACACATAGAAAAATCAGCAACCACAGTAGATGCCAGGCTGCACCGCACATACACACGTATAAATTGTTAAATTGCAGGATTAAGAGCGTAAAATACCGACGTAACTTTATTATTCTAACACGTTGATTACGTGGGAATTGCCGGTCTGTTACACAGTAATCTTTCAACAAGAAAAAAAAAATCCCTAGGGGTTTGTAACAACAATGCATTTTACCAGTAATCACTTTATCTCACGGTTGAAATCGCTGCTGACCGGTTTATACCTAATGGTCATATTTATACAGACAACTATTAATCTGCTGCACAATGGCTACAAAACGTTTCCTGCAACGACAGGGCAAGTTCTCTCTCTAGCTATTGGGTGAAGACAGATCTGCAGTCCGCCTACAAACCAGTCGACTATATCGAGTTCAACAATGAATACAATGCCCTTTGGAATAGTTTCGTTTTTTTAAGGTTTTGACATTCTCTTTGTGGTTTTGCGACTCTTCTTTGTCCAGGTACTCTTCCCGAAACTTTCCCTCATCTGGATAAAATTTTATATACAGAATTACTCGTGATAAACATACGAAATCGTGTACAGTAAACTCTTTAAAAATAATTAGAAGGCGCGCATTTAGAAGGGCTGCAACAATCGAAGACGATCAACAACTTTAATGAATCGATTAATCGAAAACGTAGTCGCTTACAGATGCGTTATCTAAAGCTCGGTACAGAAAACAAATCGATAGAGAACTTTTATTTATAAGATAGCAACCGATGTTCAGAAGCATAATTTGAAAGGGAGAAAAGACATCTCTCTTATTGCTGGTAGTTTGAATGCTGTCAAGGAACTAGAAAAGTTGTCATCAGAATTGGTGTGACGAGCGAAATTCCTTTCGTGTTTCTCTTTCTAGCTCGTAATTTGTCCTCTGCGCTCAACCATTGTTATGGCAACAGAATCGTTACTAGGCAGTGAACGTCCGAAGCAGCCACTTCTCGCCAATTTCCACACCCGGCTTTGACATCTGCATAACGAGCCAAGGCACCGGTGATGGGATGTTTTTTAGCTTTGCTTGATTGGTATAGATTGCAATAGGACGAGGTAGACACTTAGGTGTAATCAAGTCAGAGATTGTGACTCGTCTGGTATGCCGTAACTGGATGACGTCCCTTCCAAAAGCTTTATAGGTGTCAGGTTTCCCATTTTTACTTGTTTTACGGCTGAACCGATACAAGTGCTGCATCTTTTAAGTACCAAACTTAATAGGATTATATGCTTAACGAGTTAGTTGCATTCTCCTGTTGATTCCGATTGATTTCTGAGACGTTTTCGATCGCAGTCTCTAAAGCTTATTAAACGTTATTAAGATGTAATTAAAGGGAAGGAAAAAAAAAGAGAGATGATGATAAGTTCTTGCCAATTCTCCTTTTCCTACTGGAAGATTCAAACAAGCAATTTAAAAGGAAATAAAAGTGCCAGAAGCACATGATTGATAGAAGGACACCTGTTACCCCGGGGAAGCGCGAATGTCAAAGAAAAATCCCGATAGACGCTCTGGGTCCTTAAATCTTACAAGTGATTGGCATCGCCTATAATTAGTTTCGGTAATGGTTATTTGCTCTACCAAGTTTCTTGTCGGAGTGCACTCCAAAGACACGTATCTATACCGAACTAATTAATACCACCAAAGAAAACGAACTCGTGAATGAGGAAACAAAACGAAGAAGACCCCGTTTCGAATTTCTCCTTTCCGAGTCCCACGTGTTGTCATCTGTCATGGCTTGTTGAGACAAGTGAAAACGTCGGCCAAGTTATTCTACACTGCAGTAAAGGTGTGCCAATTGGTGACATAACGAAACAGGTGCAACTTCTAATGTCTTTTGAGTCGCTCGGGAAAAGAGTCACAACAGCTGATATACACTCTGACCATTCATTATGCCTTAACTGCTAAAACTTAATACATAAATGTATCGACCTTTACCGTTTATGCTCCTGTAGAAGCATTTTTAAACATCTTGTTAATCTTTCTTTTATATCTAGCGAGACACTTAATCTGCACTTTAAAAATATTCACGCGTTAACCCGTAAATAGAATTTTAGGAATTTTTTTTTGCTTATTTTTGGATACCTATATTAGTCAGACACCAATTAAAATTCTCTCTATATATTTTTTTGGTAACCAAGCTATTATTAACCTTATTAAACCGGATGATAAAAAAAATATGGTTATATAATAGGTAAATTCTGAAGAGTATTGGTATGAAGATAAGGTCGAAATTATATCTGTATGAAGATAAGGTGTTAATTATTAGAGTTACGAAGATCCGCCCAAACTTAATTTTCACGTCTCATCGATATTTTAATGATACACCATGCGGCGGCCCTGAAAGAAGATGGAAAAAAAAGCCGTATCGATAAGAAAAAGTCAATTTGCGGGTTAGACAGTTTCATTAAAAGGTGAGGAAACAGGTTCAAAATACTGGCTGTTGAAGTCTATTGTCTTTGTTTGTGTGACGTGATTGTTTTTGAAGAAACTTTTTCCGGCTCGAGTTCTATTTATGAGAACAATCTAAAAACAGAAGTAGAGGCCGAAAAAGGTATTGATTACTGCTTTAGGTTTGGCTATGGCTGTCATCAGACTAACGCCATTGCGTGCAAACTAAGGAGCCTGTCAGGATTAGTTGGCAATGATTTACGGACATCCAATTGAAGAAAATGGAATGATGACAAACTGGGTGTTTTCATTAATGAATAGGGAGGCTGTAAAGAAAATGCCCTTTCTACAAAATAAAAATAGAGTGGAAGTGTCCTTGCTTAATGGAGATTTTTAAAAGGTAGGCTACACAGAACCGCGCTTTGCCATTTTCTAAAATTAAATTAGGAGCAGGAAACCACTACTTGGTTATTCCGTTTTTTTTTTTTTTAATCTTTCTTTTTTTTGGTGGTACCTGTTGTGTGAATTATTGATCTTCCCACATATAATACAATGCGTGAAGGATTCCGATATTCATAATCTTACCTCCGCATCAAACCTACTTAGATGACAATCGTTGGAAAGAGCACTTTAGTGAAGTATGGTCTGAGATATTTCATAGCGTAAGATTGAATGCCATCACACTTCTGCGGGATGATTCATCATTTTCTGTTATATTGACACACCTCTCCAATTTCTCTCTCCCACACTCTGGTTCCAATCCATACAGCCAAAAAAAGGGGACAGTAGGGGACTAGGACTTGTAAGGGTCCCTATAACCCGAGGACAAGTTGGGCTGTCACCACAATGTCATGGATCACAGGATGTCACACCAGCAGGACCGTTCTCCCGTTCCTTCACCTGTCCTATGTTAGGACAGGTAGGTCACAGCTTTTTTCTTGTGTTATTCAGCAAAGTAGATTTAAAAAAAGAAATTCTAAAGGAGGAATTTCAAGAATTTGTTTTGTAGACTTAAATGCTGAGGTATTCTTTTTACTCAGTGTTTCCCTCTTGGACCACTGACGTGAATAATTCTTTTGATCCAAACGATAATGTTATTTGACTAAACTATTTTTTTTTTGTCTCATGGAAGCACAAAAAGCTTCGACGCATACCAGAAATACCTGAGAGTTCTATAGACCATTTTTATTCAAAGCCTTTAAAGCCGAGGTAATCAATGTCGATATCTACTTTTTTTTTTCTCTTTAATCTGACTCCCTCGACAACTTTACTGTACAAAATAGCGAATAGTTTTCCTTTGAACACGAAGACAAGATCACCCAAGTAGAGAATGATCTTTTTAACCTGCTGGTCTGACGTCATTTTGCAACCCTCTCTTACCACCGGTTAAAAAAAAAAATACAGCCTGCATTTGACAGAAGCAATTCAGCAAAGTTTAAGAAAGACGACAAAGATCCTGTCCAGATCTGTATCACGCATTACGTGATGGGTCAGTGAGATCTTCACCTTGCTCCCATTGTGCACACCGTGCAAGGGAATTCAACTAGAGGATTACCTCCACCCCTATCCCACCTGACTAGTCTAGCATGATGGCACCACCATGTTCCCTTTCCTCAATATCCCCTTAAGATTTGTCTGGGAAAAACAACCCGAAAAAATCTAAAAATTCGAACGCAGAGAAGTGTTTTCTTTCCTCCATGTTCTATGTACTTAAAAAAAATATATATAATTATTTACAGCATCCTGTACTGTTAAACATGGCTGCTCTACTGGGAAGTCGACACTCTTCGGTTCGCCTATAAACAATACACCTAAAAGGTGCCAGATGGCTAAATTCCCAGACCTGTCCAATTTTCGACGTCCCCGTTTAGACCACATAGCCCGATCTATGAGTAACTTGCATATAGCTTAAATTTTGGCCACCATATCCGGCTCGGCCTTGAGCAAATTTGTCACCAGCGATCTATCGCAATTCTGGGTCACGGTGATAAATCAACCTTAGTCACAGACCCATTACGTCATGGCCGATCACGTGGTCGGAATTACGTGAATTACTGAGAGACAACTGAGTTCATTTTCGACTCGTTTTATAACCCAAACGAATAGTTAGAAAAAAAAATAAGAAAAAGGACTCGTAGGACTGTCCGCTAAATTGGGGCTGAATTTAGGGTAGCGAAACGAGTTATAGTAGCCATTTTGTAGCCGTATCAATAGATGTGCTAAGGGGTGGGACAAAATTTACATAATAAAATAGCCCGCTTGTATCGTGGTCCCACATTCCAATATGTACCTCGTCCCCATAGAACGATTAACTCTTTGTCAACGGTAAAACTCTTATTGTGTCCTTAGGGGAGGAGACCGTTTGATGGATGGTTTGTTAAAGAATAGATTTTTAATGTTCGTCAATATGGAGCAGGAAGCTGCATCCATGTATCTGGATTTAGATACGGCTGTCTCGTCCCTATTCTGATCACTATATGGACGGGCAATTGCGGTAGAAATAGACCACCTGTCTGTGACCTGGTGTCTGTGCCTTACACGATGTGGTTTTATGGATGGTGTATATGTCCCCTAGTAGGTGTCCTATTTACCGATTGTCACCAAGGGTCGTGGAAACTCGGAGACCCTTACTAAATCACCATTTTTCAATTCGTGTCCTGTATACTCGATTCTGAAAAATACCGATTCCCTACTTTGCTTTAATTCTAAAAAAAAGGAGTTTTTATAGATCGATTTTTATGAGGTCGTCATTCATTTATATTTTTTTCCCCTCTATCTCTCTCTCTCGCTCTCTTTTACGACAAGGTGACGGGTGTCAAGCGGAACAAAAATGTGTTCAAAATTTATGTAAGAAAATCTTTTGTGGTCTTCTCGACGGGTTAAACGCATAATCGATCTTGTCTCCGAAAAAATGGTTGACAGTAATGGTTTTTTATGAGCTGGAACGGTTTCAAAGCTTCCTGTTTATAGTAAGGGTTAAATTATTAGCAGAAATTGCAACCGAAAAAGTTATTTCCAAATTAAAAAGTTATCCTTGAGGGTATTCAAAATCGGATTTTTGGTGCTAGAGACAAGCTCGACATTGTGCGAATTGTCACCAGTTAATTCGGCACTTTTCTTGTGACATATATACGCCTGACAATCGGGAATGAACCGTTTTATGTTGAATTCCCGAGCACAAATATTCGAAAGTAACCTAATTCTGCCAGCATATATTACTAATGTTACAATTTCGGAATCGAATTTTTGCCAAAATCAACATCAAGCACAATTAACCAAAAGAAACTGAACTGGAGTAAATTATGAAGATTTTATTCATCTTCATCTGTTTTAAATACTCATTTCCTTTTCTCTTTGTTCCTAAATACAATTTGAAGCAGATTTTATCTCGGATATAAAGTTTGAATATTCCAATTTGCTTAATAATCATTCGAAAAATATTTTATTACTGTTTTATTAATGGAGATATTTACAGATGAAATTTTTTACTTAAATTTAAATTTTATAATTATTTTCAGTTTTTTATTAAAATCAAAAGACGTATTGATAATTAAAAAAATAACGAAATTTAACTTTTACTGCCATCTGTCGATGAACGTAGCAAACAGTTTCTACTATCGATTTATTAGCCGATTTGTTATGTTAAATTTTATTTAACTATATTTTTATGAAATTATAAAAACATCATTAATAATTAAAAAATAAATGTGGCATTTTTAGATAGAAATTAACATTTTATGTAAAGTATCAAGTGTTTTTAAATATTTACGAGCTCAGCGTGAAAAAATGTTGTTGATGCCATCTGTGGACGAAACTGTTCCCTAAGTTTGTTGTTCTATAAATATTTTTATAGTACTTTTGTTATAATTTGTTTTTATAATATATATATATCAAATTTACTTTCTGGAATTTCCCATTAGAAAATATAGAATATTTTGAAATTACAGAATTAAAATTTTTTATAAACTAATTGTTATATCAGCCATTATGTACTAATAGTAAATTCATATCTCGAAATTAAAAAGAAATTATCTGAATAATTGTTCAAATCATAAAAATACCGCAACGACTCAGAATAAGCTACTGAAACTAGTAATCATTTAAAATAATCTTAATATACGTCTTAGTAACATTATCACAGTTGGCAACACTTTATTCTATATTATAGACATAAACAGTACGTCTTAGTAACATTATCACAGTTGGCAACACTTTATTCTATATAGACATATTGCAAATGCAAGTATGCAATTTTTTCACAATTTCTTTTGCAGTCGTGTAATTTCTCGTAGTCTACGGCCCCCTTGGTCACCGGATTCTTTCTCCTACTGATTTTTATTTGAAAGGCTTCTATTATCGATGATATTTAAAGAATAATGTATATTTGAACAACCTGCATACATTTGATGAACTTAAAACAATATAGACATATTGCAAATGCAAGTATGCAATTTTTTCACTATTTCTTTTGCAATCGTGTAATTTCTCGTAATCTACGGCCCCCTTGATCACCGGATTCTTTCTGCTACTGATTTTTATTTGAAAGGCTTCTATTATCGGTGATATTTAAAGAATAATGTATATTTGAACAACCTGCATACATTTGATGAACTTAAAACAGTTTCCAATCACGTGGTTCACCTTCCTCTTTGGTTATTATACTCTGTGCGATGAACTAGGTGCGAGCTATCAAATTTTGTCGCACGATATCACGTAGCGCGATGTTATATTTAAAATTGTTATAAAGCGCGTGATTACGTGGTACTAATCTGGGAATTTTGGCAATTTGTGGCACTAATGTAGCAATAACTATGGATAATAATAAATTTCAAAACCAAATAGCAACTTCTATTAGATCCGCGTAAAGGAGCTCGTATATAGCAACGGAACTTGACCTTGCGGCTATTTGTTAGAAACGTAGACGTTGCTAGCTCCCAACGTCTGCGCTTCTATACAGCGACTAATTGCAGATACTAGCCAATCAGAGACGTACTTAGTATTGAACGAATTATACAATGGCGGTGATTGGTGGTTGACGTATTCCTATTCTTACCAACTATTGGCTGATGTCGTCAATTGTTTGCCGTAAACGCTTAATTGAATGGGAACGAATACCGGGCATATCGGCGTTTGTGACTCATCAGCCTGCGGTGGCGCAGCTCGAGTGGGAATCCGCCTTAACTCGACCTCAAGTTGGGCGCCTATCAGAATTCTTTCTGAAACGCATAACTACGCGTCACTAACGATTGACTATAATTTTTTTTTTTTTAATTTTAAGAATAGGTCCGCTCAACTTGACCTAAATAATTAAACGTTTATATTGTATTTTGTATGTAGTATTTTTTTTATATGAATTCTTTTGGCACGAAAACCTGCTAACACTAAAATTTACTCGGTAATAGGGGCCTCCTAAGGACAACCACAACACTAATTAGTCAAAACCGGACAAAATTCAATGAGAGTCCGTTTACACGTCTCTCTCGACTAATCGGTTTGTGTTGCTAATTACTGTGTGACCTATTTTCACTAGACAATCAACTCTATTCTGTTTTGCACTGACTTGTGAGTCATCTATCAATGGTCAATTTATAGCTTAGGACCACCACCACCACCTTAATCCAGCCAAGCGTGTAATTACTCATTTTACAAAGGATCCCGATTAAGTCATCTATCAGTGGTCAATTTATAGCTTAGGACCACCACCACCTTAATCCAGCCAAGCGTGTAATTACTCATTTTACAAAGGATCCCGATACACTGTCAATTCATCTATTACAATAAACTTCCTGTTATCCAGGTGGCGGATTAATCCGGTTAGCCGCAATCCGGAAGCGATATTTAATTACGGTAGTCTTTTATTTTAGATGCCATACCTGAAAATTTTCCCAACGTCCCGGATTCGTTTCTTTATTATATGTTAGATAATTACCGATCAAAATTTATATTTTACAAATGCAGTGGTACCTCGACTTACGTCGTTTTTTTCTTTCTTAATAGGAAAAAATAAAGTCTACTAAAGGCGTAAAATGCGATGTAGATACGTCGGTATATCGATGCAGATGATGTCACTTCTTGTATATTGCTAGACGCTGCGTCTTTACGCCGAAGTTCACTCTTGTTCAACTTTCTACGCCGAGTACAATAGTATGTTGACTACATAAAAATGAATAAAATAATAAATTTATTCAAATTTGGCCATTAAATTAATTTCCTTAATACCACTATCACCACCACAGCCTCTTCACTAGTTTTTCCATCAGATTTCGATAACTTCCAGATATCAAACGCAGTTTGGCCCAGGAAGCCCTTGCGCCACTAAACCAAACCCAGATATCAAATTAAATTTCGCACAGGATACATTAAAATTAATTATTTTAAAAAAATCTATCTTTAATGCATGATTAAATATTGATTTATCAAATGTACGCACCTGATGAATAAGCAAAATAATACAATATAAATCTTGCATTGTGAAAAAACGTACAGCGAGCTAATTCCAATCTGATAATCTCACGCATTAATTACAATATCAATTTTTATCACGAAGTCCATATTTTCTAAAAATTATTATTATTAGCAAGATTAATTGTGAACTGAAATCATACGTTATAGTAAGATGTTGTTTTTTTATATATAAACATACTTAAATGCTATTGAATGCCATCTTTCAATAAATCAAAAATACCACTGAATCATATCCTAAGTAAGGACTCAGTCATCCTGAGGAAGGCCAAAACTAATGTTAAATAATAATAAGCATGGTTTTTAAATAACAGAAAGTTGTAATTACTAAATATTTCTATAAATTGAAGTATACAGTATTAACAGTACGCTTCCGATTATCCGGGATAGTCGGAAAACGAATGACCCCGCCATAATCCGTAAAATACTCGAAAAATCAGAATTATGGACAATATGCATTTAATATTAAAAATAAATTACACACATACATTATATACAATGCTCTCAAATTTATTGAAAAAAGAAAAAAATTTTCGCCATGTTTGCAGCAATAAATTATTGCAATATTTATAATTTTATTTTTTATCATAAATTATTTAAGATATGATAAACTAATCTGGAGCGTTTAAAAATTCTTTATATAGTTAATTATCGATATTATACACTTTAGAAGCGCTATCATTTCCGGGTTGTATCGTTTTACCCCGGTTAACCCAACCTCGAATATTCGGGAGTCTATTGTATTAATATTTCATTTTACGAATACGTCTGGACAATATCTTATTCCCGAATACTAATATTTATCATAGTTTCAATCGCTGAAACAAATAGGATGATAAAAATGCAAGTCGGTCATTAGATCACGCGCCAGTTATCATTATGTATGGCGAGATAGTCCGCGTAATTACGCGGACTAACAAGTTACCTAATACTTGTAGTTTGTTTTAACTTTGACAATGATCCGCCCAACTAAACGTACGTGAGAGAACATGGAATCTATAAGTACAACAACAAATTTATTAAATTTATAATTTTAAGATTTTTACTCTTAGCGAACAAAACTGCACTGTCAAGAGTAATACAAGAGTCATTTTTTGTGATCATTCTGCATTAAAAAAAATCAATTCGTTCAAATATGGATAAAGTGATTCGCGATAAGATAAATTTCGAATAACTAAAATTTTTTTTTTTTTTAATTTTAGCTTAAAAATGTTTTATTTTGAATATTTATTTAACTCCTAATTTAATTATCATCCAGAAATCTTCGGTCAGATCCAACTAAATGACGATTAAAACGAAACATTTTAGATAGTTATCACTAATTTATGCAATCAATAATTATGCTTTTCCTTGTTTGCAAACCTCCCAAAACTATTTTAAAATTATATATTTACTCTCTTTTACCACAAAGTCGATTTTTTTTCGAAAATTATAAAATAATTGTATTATTTTCGTGGAGGTGTTAGAAATAACCTCTCGATAGTTATCTAATAGCTACAGTTAATAACTATTTAATATACATATTTTATTATTTTCGTTTTATCTCCAGTTGAATAGTGGAGAGATAAGATTGCATACATTGCAAAGCCCGTAAAAAATATGTATCGATCGATAGAGGGTCGAAATATGCAAAATATCAAAGATCAAAGATTAACGATATATACACGCGTCTAGGTAGCAGAAAACTGGAACGGGACGCGTCGCGCTGCACATCATAGCGCAGTGTCAAACCACATGCACTGTGAAACTTTCAATCTCTATATCTCATTAACCTTTGACCCCTAGTTTCTATATGAATATTTTGCGTGTCTTGACCCCCCTATCGATCGGTACTATTTTATGCAATCTTACCCAGTGGAGGATTATCCACTAAGCGCAATAGACCGCGCCTAGAGCTTCACATATACTAAAAGCATCGAAATTAAATGCGAGAATTAAAATAATTATTTTTCCCCCATAAATTTTATAAGCTAACTGGGCATGATTCGAGATTACCTGCAACGAGTTTTCGCGGCGCTGCGCTTATCATCATACATCCAGATACAATTGTGTGGCGACATATTGGACGGCTACGCGACGCGATGATTTGACCTCGGTACGTCGCGCTACTGATAGACGCGAACACTCTCGGCAGGTAATCTGGAATCCTGCCGTTAAAAATGAATATATAGATATAACTTACATAAATGAAAAGAATTATGGGTCTAGAAGTATGCTGTGTCTAGTTTTAACCAGTTGAACATGATTCCATGATAGCTTTGAGTGCACAGAATTCATTTGTTTTAAGCAAGCATGATTATATTTTGTGTCCTTATAAAGTTTGCACAGAAAACAAATACTACTCTGAACAACTAATTTTTCTATTCTAGCATAAATATCATATTAGTAATATCACTTTTATAAGTTAACTATGCCGTTAACTTTTTTAAACATCAAAAAAATAAATCTGTTTTGTCAGAATAATGATTTTACTGATCAGAAAAATATTGTGAGCATCACCACCACTAACATTAGATTGAAACCATGGTATCAGGAATATGGAACCTTCTTTAAATAGTCTACATAGGAGTTAATCTTCTAGAATTTCTTTAAAAACATACAAATATATAATTAATTAATTAAGAAATAAATGATAATAGTGGCAAAATCAAGTAACAGAAATGTTTTCATTGAATCATTTCATTTTCAGATATACTATTCAATATAAACAACTTTAAAATTCTTCAAAATTAAAGTTCATACATACAAAAAGACGGCAATTATAAAAAGTACCGGTATTAATAAGTAAGTAAGTTTGATAAAAACAAGAGAGAGAATAAAATGCAAAAATTACAGTATAGCCGGTCCATTTAAATTCTAAGAACTGTATCCCGATTTCAAAACACATCTAATGATTTCTAATTCTGATGTAAAATGCACTTACATTTTAATAAAACAAATGCAAAACTATCATTATAGTTATAAAGAATCATTTGACGGAAACTAAATCACAGTTTTTACTGTTATTTATTATGATAAAATTCAATTCATAAAAACATATTGAACATTAATGTTTTTAACAAATCCAACAATTTTGATAAAGTGATAGCATTAGTCATATTGTACAACTGATGATATATTACAGTTGTCTCAAACTGGTAGCCTATAAAGCAATTTTGTACTGCTGATAAAGATATTTTAGCTATTTCTTTAAATACATGTTACAGTCGAAAAATTATTATAATTTAATGTTAATAAAATAACATTAAATTATAATTAGGATTGTATTCGATCGGCAAAGTGCTATCAGTAACTCCCACTTTCTTTCATTGTAATTTTGTTTAAAAATATTCGGCCTTTCGTTTCCTTTTGAATTGTGCATTTCGCCTGCATGCAATTTGAATCTGAGATCACTGATCTATATTATAATCTATGCCAAATATATCTATCCTGTATCTTCAGTTGGTCTAATATAGAACTAAACTGAGTTCAAGTTATAAAATGATACATATTTATCTGGATAAATAACAAAAACTAAAGGTGTTTTATTATAACAGTAATCCAAGATGTAGTCATATCGTACAACTGATGATATATTACAGTTGTCTCAAACTGGTAGCCTATAAAGCAATTTTGTACTGCTGATAAAGATATTTTAGCTATTTCTTTAAATACATGTTACAGTCGAAAAATTATTATAATTTAATGTTAATAAAATAACATTAAATTATAATTAGGATTGTATTCGATCGGCAAAGTGCTATCAGTAACTCCCACTTTCTTTCATTGTAATTTTGTTTAAAAATATTCGGCCTTTCGTTTCCTTTTGAATTGTGCATTTCGCCTGCATGCAATTTGAATCTGAGATCACTGATCTATATTATAATCTATGCCAAATATATCTATCCTATATCTTCAGTTGGTCTAATATAGAACTACACTGAGTTCAAGTTATAAAATGATATATATTTATCTGGATAAATAACAAAAACTAAAGGTGTTTTATTATAACAGTGATCCAAGATGTTTGGATTTCATGGATCAGTAAAGTTTTAAAAAATTTTGGAGATCAACATGAAATGCCCCAATGAACACAATTTAGAAACAATCACAATCATTAACAAGTTCTCTTATAGAAGATTTTAGTATGTGAATCTATACTTCACTTATATCTTATACCAAATGTATAATTATCGTATTTTATAACTAAAGTATTATAAATGAAATAAATTGTAACAAGAATATATTTGATATAGAAACTGAATAAATTTATGAAAAATTTATTGCATTGATTTATTTTTCTCATTTTATCATAGATTCATAAAAGTCTTGTCTAAGGAGTATTACAAAATGTTTGGGAACACTGTTCTAAAGCAGATTGTAAAGCATGTAAAGTTGATGAAGAACAATTTAATAAACTCAGACATTTTACACATCAGTTTGATTGGTATACAACACTAATAATGAAGGAAATATGACAAAATCAGAATAAAAAATAACCATGGACAGAATATATAACGATCATGAATAATATTAAAATAATTTAATTTTGGATAGAAAGCAGATAAAAAATGACTATGATGTCTCTATAAACTGAACGGAAAGAGAAACAAGTCTGAGAAGAGAGAGAGTGAATATACATCTGAAGATATGAAATTAATTTCCACAAAATATTTATATCACTCAATTTTGCCTTATATCATTTATACTATTTTCTCATATTATTTCGTCTAAAATACATTTTTATTTAAAAAATTTTCTTAAATTTTAAATCTGTCTTTTAGAACATTTGTCTAAACTAAAATCAATAATTATCAAATTTACCAGAAATAATAACTGGATTATATTATTAATCATCTTAGGAATGCAACATTTCAATACTTTTTTTTTTATAATTCTGTTTGTATAGCTATAAGAGATGTGAATTTTAATTTATCTAAATCTTAATTATTTGATTGGATATATTTAGAATTACCAGGTTTAACTGAATCCAAATTGGAGATCTTTTTACATTATTATTATTATTATTATTATTATTATTATTAATCATTCAACTTTAGATAGATTACTATTAACACAATTTTAATCAAGATCTTGTGCATAAGCTTATAAATTTAGAAATTTTTGATAATCATAATTATAAAATAAAAATTGTTTTGAAATTCAGCCACTCAGTTTTCATCACATTTGAATATTTGGCCATATATCAATATTAAAGACAACAGAAACAAGTAAATGAATAAGCAAAAATATAAAAAGCTGAATTTCACATTTTCTTATTAACAATTATAAAATTATTATTAACATATGTATATATGTGAATATCAAAAATATTCGACGATTTTCACATTTTAATTTTCAACAATAATTCGTTAATTCAATATTTAAATGGAAACAATATAACATAGCATATTCTAATTAAAATTAAATGCTGAATGATAGAAAAATATTCTAATTTTGCAAATGCGTTTAAAATAAGGAAGACCCAATTATGGCATGGAGAGTCTCGTGAATTTATCAAATTTAATTTACAGTGACCATGATTATATTTTAACTAATTGTTGTTATTTTTTTTTCTAATGATTCCATCAGACCAATTCACATGTGCTGAAAAATCTGATGTGGACTGAATAGCAATCAATAATTACACATAGAGACTACTGTAATATGACCTCAAAATCTATTTTCTTTCAGGAAAATTAAAACTGAAGATTTAAAATACTAAAATAAGAGATTAGATATTGAATGAAAAAAAAAGCAATGTAATGTATTGTATATGCATTTTTTGTTTGAATTATTTTCGAACGACAATTCCAGATCATAATACTTTTCTGTTTCATTATGTAAAAAGTTCTATTCCCAGCATTATTTGTTAGAAAGTGACTAAGATCTGATCTGGATAAATTAAATGAATCAGATAAAACAGAATTTCGTCGGATAATAATGATTTAATATTTCCGATCGAAATTCAATTATTAAACAAAATTTTACACGCATTTGAATATTATGGATTTTCCTAAAGAATGATCACGACAGCGTTAATTCCTTTTTCTTGTCAATTTTGTGAAGAGATTCATTTTCGTCGGAAGTATGTAATCCCTGTGCTTTCATCAAAGATCTGATAGCTCTAGCTCGCATCTCCAATTCTAATATCTCCAACTGTGTTTTGGTAAAAGCATTTAACCATTCCTTTTCTCCCATCTCCACAGTTACTGTAGTACTTGAAATATGCACTTGTCCATCAGAATTGTCTTGAACATTCTTCTCTTGAACCTGCAAAAATTTTTTAAGTATAATTAATGTAATTTATTTTTCAATATTTACAAATAATTAAGATCATTCTATAAGACTTAAAAAATTGATATTGATTTTTGTATAAAATTTTACCATTTTTAATTTTTATAAAATAATTATAAAAAATTCAATTTATTATGGATCAAATGTAATGGCAAAAATACAATACAGGCATATCTCACAACTATGTTGGTTACATTCCAAATCAACACTATAAAGCAAATCTTTCATTTGCTAGTATATATGGAAGTTTAAAACATATTTACAATATCATTCATTAAGTATTAAGCCTAAAAAAACTCAGCTGGATTGTTGTGTGGTAAAAGTATTCGCTTATCATCTTATACTAAGTTCGGTTCCGGATCTCACATCTCCAGTTTTTCAGAAAAGATCTGGGACTGTGTTAATTTATATATCTATTGTAAATATTATTTTATGATTAGTAGCAGTTAATGTTCCTTTTGAGATATTAAATGAAGATGTGGAATATAATTGAGAATTGTTATATTAGCAGTGCTGTAAAGTAAGCTATGCCTGTACACAGAATTATTTTAGTACAATATTGTATTAAAATAAAAGAACAATGATAATGCTTAAAAAAAGAACACCTGAAGTGATTCTGACCTCCTATAAATATGAAATGACTTATAATCATAATTCAAGTGATTAAAAACTTAAATCATTCTTTTGTATCTCTGTTTAAATTATCTGTAATGAAAATGGAATTTCATTACATTTGTTTATCAGACATCAATTTGCATCCAATTAGCCAACTCCAGGTCATATCCACTACAAAACAATAGAAAATAATAATGGTGCATTTATACATTAAAAAAATTAGAAAATTCCAAAGGACAAGATTATAAATAGGGAATATTAGAGTTTATTGAAAATTTTCCAAAAAATATTTTCTAGTTTTTTCTTGAATAAAAATTATTTCAAATATAATGGATCTATGTAGTTGTTGCTAAGCTAAAGTTAAAAAAAAAAAAAAAAAAAAAAAAAAAAAAAAAAAAAAAAAAAAAAAAAAAAAAAAAAAAAAACAGTGATTATTACATTCAATGGATTAATGATGCCATACCCCATTTTCACTTCTTATCAAAACTTTTAGAGTTAGACAACTGTGAAAAAATTCTTAATAAATCAAGAATTCTCTCACAGACAGGGCTTTTGACATATCTCTATGATTGCTAATCCTATGTATCCAGTCCTCTTTGGACATGTATAAGTGCATAAGAATCCTGTGATCATCCACACAAGTGAATAAAACTTGTTCACTGCTTTATGCATTAGAAAAAAAAAATGCCATTTGGTGTATCAAGAGGATGAAGCCATACAATCTAACTGTTAATTCACAAGAGCACTATATTAACAGATTTATGAAAGTTGGCCCTCATCTGGAAGAGGAGCTTCCGATTTTGGATTTGGAATCTCTTTATCCCAACATAAAGTTATCCCCCTACCTGCCTCCTCCTATAATGCTTTATCTTACAGATTCCCAGTAGTGTTATCACTTCTGTCTTATTAGAGAATTCTGTCACATGATAACAGTATTCTTATTTTAGGTGGTTGTAAGATGTACAATAGTGAATATTTAATAGTAGTAATAATAGTAGTAGTAATAGTAGTAGTAGTAGTAGTAGTAGTGATAAATAAGCTGCAAAGCAGAGAAAGGGCTGTCTTAATTGAATATAGTGATCAGGTAATTAAGTATACAAATGTTCAGATAAAAGATCTATTTAGACCTAAGACAAAGGGTCAAAACTGAGTTGAAGATTGCAGGTGTACTACCTAAAGAGAGAATTGTGATTTCTATAGATAAAGAAGTGTATTCTCTGGAATGTTTTATAAGCAGTTAGGTGTCCTTATTGGTGAATCCATGTAGAGATCATGGCAAAGCTTGTGGTCAATCCAAAAGCAGCAGGTCATCCCTTGATTCTTACTTTATATCAAATTGTATGCTAGATGTGTCCATGATATATACATATTGTGGAAAGAAAAACATAATGAAAATGATCTTTTGATGAAATTAACTGATGCAATCCTGGGCCTACAGTTACAATGTGACAAAGTATCTTTGACAAATGTCCATTTTCTTAATGTAGTCTTAGATTTGTCAGGATCTGATTATAAAACCATGGTGTATAGGAATCTATCATATTCTCCAGTTCTCCACTAGCTTGATCTCAGGACACTCTGCAGTATAAAAGCATGACATTCAAGAATTTTTTAAAAGGATCAACACTGCAATGCAATCAGTTCAAAGCAACAGGAATTTGTTAATATGATAGCACAGAACATGATACATGACTTCACATTTAGGTACATGCATCATATATTTAAAATATATTAAACGAGTTTAGGCATGTCACACCACTACTGTGTATGCTGCAGACAATAATGGATGACTGACCCCAAGGTGCAGTTAGGTGTGTTCCCATCTTATGAGAATAGCTAGAACTATAAAGAAGAAAATTAGCATAGTGTCTAATAGATACTAAGTGTTAAATTTTTTCACAACTTAGGAAAGAGATCTAGTTGACCCAGACATGAGAGCAACATACATCATTTCAATTCTACAGGAAAATCAAAATTCATCTTCCTCAAATGTATCTGGAAACAACATCTGATCTCCATATTACTCTAAGCAAAGATTTATTTGAAATGGAGTTAAAGAATAATATTTTATCAACATTAGATTGAAGGAAAAGAGATAAATTGCAAGGAAAACAACAAGAACTATTGATTAATCTGCAAGCTAAATGTTATCATTTTGTATTAAATAACTTTATATAAAGCTATTTAGCACAAAATCATAATATTCAGCTTACAGATATAGCTTATATATATATATATATGTATACAATATTTATCTAGTATACAATGACATGTTATATTGTTTTAACAGTAGTTATGTTCCTATAAAATCTCATATAGTATGAAACCATGTTATACAGAATTAATGTTTATCATAAATTCTACAAGGGGCATTTGAAAAATTCACATTGTAATATAGAAAGAGCACTCAAATTGTCAACTTTTGCCATGTTGATGTTTGATCTCCTGCATAACAATCTAAAATTTCAATTCAATCTGTCAAATAGTTTTTGAATTACAGCTACACAAAGCAAATATATAAAGTGATTTTCATAAAAATGAAAAACAAAGACCAAGCTGTTATTAAATATTTGTTTAAGAAAGACTTAAAGCCTCAAGCAATCCATGAAGACATTGTTAATATTTAGGATGAATCTGCACCTTCATACACTATGGTTAAAAAATGGACAGCACTTTTTAAAAATCAGGTTTTAGGACTCAAAGGGCATCAGTTTTTTGGGACTCAAAGGACAATATCATGATTGATTACTTTTAATAGGCAAAACTATAACTGGGGAGTATTATGCTAACTTATTGGCTCAATTAAACAAAAAAAATTACTGAAAAAAAGACTAGATATAGAGTGAAGAAAAGGATGCTTTTTCATCCAGACAATGTACTGACTCATTCATCCTGAATTGCAATCTCCAAAATTAAAGAATTAGGTTTCAAATTGATTCCCCATGTACAGTATTCTCTAGATTTGGTCCCCTCTCTGACTACTATCTGTTCCCAAATTTCAAAACATACTTAGAAAGACAAGAATTTTTCAATCATAAATCAATATTTACTAAGGAGATTTACGCAATCCAAATAATTCTACCAAGCCAAACTTCCCCTAGTGCAGGGCTGTCCAATTTGCGGCCCAGCACTGTAATGAATGTGGCCCACTTCCTTAAAACACTGAGATTTTTATGCACTTATTTTTTTTTAATTTTTCTTTGAAATTCATGCGGCATTGTAATACTTTTTATTCAAAAGTATTAAAACACCACATCATCATCATCAAATATCCCACTAATAAAAAAAAAGAAATTAATTATTTTTTAGTACAAAGAAAAACAAAGTTAATGAAGTTTTTATTATTTAAATACTTCTCTACAATTCTTATTTCCATTTTCTAAAATATTTCTTATTTCAATGATTAAAACTTCTCGACTTGCTCAATGATTTTAAGAGATTTCTGAATGAATAGAAGTCAAAGATTATTATGCTACAACATTTTTGCTTATTTGTCATGATGGATATCATATATAATACATTATTTAGTTATTTTTTTGCTTAACAAATATCATTAGAATTAGTATATTTTATGTGCTGCCCAAGACTATTTTTTTTCTTCAAATGTAGCCCAAGAAAACCAAAAGGTTGGACAATCCTGCTCAAGTGGTTTATTTTTGAAATAATTGCCAAATTAATAATTATTTTTAATTTATGCTACGGTGCCACCATCTGTTGGATTAATAATTATTTATTTAAATTTAGGCTAAGGTGGCACCATCTGTTATTTAATAATTGAATTTCAATTTTTTTTTATTAATTTAATTTCTTAGAAATTAAAATTATAAGTTTGATCCTATGGTTTATAGTGCTGAAGATGATCTTGTACTGAAAGCGCTTCACTAAATAAATAGTAGTGAACATAATTACTGCTAAAATATGCTTGAGTTTAAAGTATTAAAACCTTTAGAGCTCCAATATCATGAAATTCTTGACAGGCTGTTGACCTGCTTCAACTCCATTGTCAATCTTGACAGGGTCTGATTTCCTTATTTTTACTTATATTGAGAAATAATTTTCAAAATATCAATTTTTGTCGTATTGTTCATTCTTTTGTCATAGTAACCAAAATTTTGCTAAAATGTGGATTTTTACATAATTTTTTCATTCCAATTTAAATCAGAATCGTCTAATATAAATATCATCTTTGGACTGCCAAAAATTCAAGAACCACTCCTCCAAATTTATCTGAGTTGTTGTATCATGTTCCACATCTCCTTAGTTTATATTTATTTTATTTTTCAGTTATCTTCATCCAATAAATTATAATTTAGGAAAGTTTGGTCCTTTGTAAATAATATGATTTTAGTATTTTTTTACTCATAAAATTCGATAAATTAATTTTATTTAAAAATTTATAAATTTCAGTTTATCAGAGAAACAAAGCAGCCAATCCTACGAGTGACAATTGATGCAGAGTCGGCGTTCTAGATTACAGCAGGAAAAACTCAGCTGATTATGACATCACCTGGTCATCTGTTTACATTAGTTATATTTTAAAATATAACAAAAAATTTAAATAATAAAGTAATTTTTGTGTTATCTCTAGTCAAAACAAATAATTAGTTTAGGGGTGTATAATTATTGTCAAAAAGTGTCCATCCAAGGTCAACTACATGACTTTAGGTTATGAGCTAGTTACATTATGTTAACTAAAGGGGGAGCTATGACAACTTATCCCCTTTGTTTGAAAATGCTATTATTATTATATTTTAATTATTTTTTGAAAAATTAATGACTTAGAATGACTAAATACAGAGAAATAATTCACCATCCACCATTTTTAAAAGGCACTGAGACAAATGTTGAGTAAAAAAACCTGTAAAAAGCAATACTTTATCAAAAATCAGTGCCAAATCTGGCATACAGAAGGCATGGTGATTGCTACATATACAAATTATAGCAATATTTATTAAGAAAATAAATAAATTTTCAAAAAAGTTGACATTCTTATACATACTAATACTTCTTATAAAATAAAAAGTATTTGTCACACATTATTTTAAGAAAATAAGAAGAAAAATGGCTAATAAACAATTATTTTTAATATTTGTATAGTAGAATGCCATATTTCATCTGCCAGGAGGGAATATACGATTGTTTATTTACACATGCTATCAGATTAGGCTTAGTGATATCAAATTACAATATAAATTGTCTTTGTTAGTTGGAAAAGTTTTTTAGAATTATAAAGTGTTTGGTATTATCAGATGCAAAATATCATCGAGAATATAAATATATAAACATTTCTTTTATCTGATACCGAAATCATGAATAATTTGAAAAATTATATAATGTTTACATATGCTAATTAGACCTAATTGCTTTCGTATTTATTTTTCTCAGATTCTTTTGATTCTTTATCCAAAATTAAAAAAGGATATCAGAATACATTATATTGCCGACAAAATCCAATTTTTTCGTGCCAAAAAATTAAAATGCAATAAAGTTATGGCAAAAAAACAAAATCATCATAATTTTTTAAAAAGCCACGCTATAGATTTGGACGGTTAAAAAAAATTTTTTTTAGGAGTATCATCACAATTTTTTAAAAAGCCACGCTATAGATTTGGACGGTTAAAAAAAATTTTTTTAGGAGTTATAAGAATTAAGTTATAAGTCTAAGCAGAAATAATTTTAAGGATTCAAACATTTCTTCCTTGTTCCCTTCTCAAATTTCTATATTCTTCCAAAACATTATTTTGTTTCTTCGAAATCTTTCTCATTTTCTTTGTTGCCACCCTCTCCTTAATTATTTCGTTACTCATACATATTCTTTCTTGCACTTCATATACACAATCATACACACATTTCCATATAACATTGCTAGATATGCTTTCTTTTTTGTCATATCACATACAATTTCATCAGTCCATCATGTATCTCCCTTTTTTCTACCTATTTTTGCTTCATCAACTATCTCCCTCATAACATTCATATAACCTTCAAATTACATATACTCTCATCCATTGGTCCTAGTCTCACATGATTCTATTCATTCTTCTATTTTCATTCTCATTCACTTTTTTATATTCTTCCATCTCAGTAAATTCATCTTTGTGTTACAACTCTCACCAATCTCATGTCCACATCTTTCCCTTTAGTCTCTCATTATACACAATCAAGTCAATCATAATTTTCTGATCGCACTCAAAACTTTTCCAGGTATATTGATGGCCTTTAAAAAAGTGACAAAACAAACATCCTTCTCTCAACAGATATATCTAGCACTCGTATCCCATTGTCATTCAGTCTAGAGTTATATACTTTTCAACCAATCTTTTCACACCATCTTTCTTCATACAATCAAATTTAAATCATTACTGACATTTAAATCAGTAAATTATATAACTAATCAGAGAAGCAGAATTAATTACATCATAGCATTTAAAAATGTTAATGATTAAATTAAATTTAAGTGTTAGTTATGTTTTTAAGAATATTTTGTATTTTGAAAACTGGAATATGTTCTTATAGTAAAAAAGAAAATCATGTAACATAGTATCAATAATAATTAGTCTAATAATAATAGACCAGAGTTTATTTTTGTTTTACTTTAAATATATTCATGGACGCTTCTTTTCAGAGTAGCTGAATAGAATAAATGTATTTTCAAAAATATTTCTAAATAAACAATTATGTTTTATCTGCTGAAATGCTGATTTTGTATGAGTTTTTTTCTATATATTTAAAGTTGTTAAATCAATTTAATAAAAATATATTATGTTTTATTTAGACTGCAATATTTATTTTTATCCTGAACTACAGCTTCCATTTGTATTTAAAACTGATAAAAATTGAGTTTTGAATCAATCATCTGCTATACAGTTATTCATTCAAATCTATTAAAACTATTAAGTGAGAAAAAAGTGGTATCTATTAACTGGAAAAAAGTTTATAAGTGTTTTGTGAAGTACTTTCAACTTAAAGTCATCTTCAACACTTATAAATCAGAAGAACAGAATACAGAATAATTTTTATATAGGTTTATCATATAAGTGGAAGTTTATATACAATCTTCTATTAAAACTATTTTTATGAGATTTGAAATTTTAATCTGATATAGAAGATTTCTTTCTATACAAGAATATCTCATAATTACATTCAAGACCACTGCTGTAAAATGAATCATAGCCTTTTTTCATTTATTAGTGCATATAAAAGTCAAAAAACATATTTATACTATCATTCATTAAATGCCAATAATACTAGGCCTAAAAAACTCTGATGGATGGTTACATGGTAAAGCATTTGATTTTCATCTCAGAGGATCCAGGTTAAACTCTGGGTCTTAGATCTCTAGATTTTTAAGATTGAAAAGCATAATATTTGCAAAGCACTATAAAGTTATGCATTATAAAGCAAGATATGTCTATATCAAATTAAAATTTCAAATCATTAGACTCATTTTTAATTTATTCAAATGCTAATATATTTTTAACTTTATAACTAGCAAAATTATTTAAAAAGAAAACTGATTCTTACATCTTGTCTTTTATCTGTGTATGATTCTTTCATCAAGCTATTAATTTCTTCTTCATTAGGACATAAATCTAGACCTTCACCTGCAGTGTCAACTTCTATCAGTTCATTTGTAGTAGGTAATTCAGAAGTTGTTGATGTATTTTTTCTAATTAATAAAAAAGAAAAATTTTATTAATTTTAAAATACGATTAAGAAACTTCCATTGTTTTTTTCTAAAAAATTTGTTCTAACTTTAATATAGCCTCATTATACAATTATTTCTGAGTAACACTTTTGACAAGTTTTGGCATCTCAAAAAAAAAATGCATTGCTTCCTTCAAGATGGCTTTATTGCAAGTAAATAAAAGCATAAAACATATTTCTGTTTCAAACTAATTGAAAGAAATGCATTTTTTACAAATTAAAATTAAATTTGATTGCTCGATAATTCAAAATTATTGAGAAATTGAAAAGTCTACAATTTCTAAATTGGTCAGTACTTTTTCATTTTAAAATCTACCTTAAATTGCATAATTTTTTTTTATTAAAAGGATAAATATAGTAGAAGAAAATATGAATTATTTTAAAGAGACTATCACATCAAATAATAAACAGATACAGTTATGAAAGTATTGTATTTGTTATACATAGTTGAAATATTTCACTTATATTTTAAATGAAATTATATTAGTATTTTCTTTTATGAAAATTAATTTAAAATAATCTTTTATCTAATTATATATATTATAAATAATCTAAATAATCTAAAATTATTACGACAGCATTGAAAAAGAAAATAAAATCTAATCATTTAATGACTGAGTTCTGTTCTCACAACGTGATCGCAGAACGAATTGGTCAGTAAGTGAGTAATTTGTTTATATATATAAACAACAAGTTAATCACTCAAGTTTTCATGGCTGTAGATATTTATATCTTAATTATGCACAAAATATTTTTCATCAGATTTTTAGAACTGTGAGTGCAGGGAATTACATGCAATAGAAGTTGTAAATGACATATATGAGTAAAAACCAAATTTTCAGTTAAAAAAGTCGTAAGCTCAGATATAAATTCAAGCAGTCGTTAAACAGGTAAGTTGTTAAGTGAGGAGTACCTGTATATGAAATGAAAATGCATATATGTGGAAAATTTAATCAAATAACAAAAAGCAGAATAAAACAAAATGAAAATAAAACTTAATACAAAAAGGAATAAAATAAATAATATTTCATCAACAAGAAATTCTCTGCAGTTTGCTAAATGAAACTGAAAGTTTAAATAATCAAATGTGCAAATTATTTTGAAATGCAATTATTTTGTAAAGGCAAATCTTGTACAAATCATTTTTGTATTCTTTATATTATATGCAATAAATCTAATTTTTTGATAATCAGTTTTAATAGAAATATAGTTTGTTCTTTCATCAATATTTTCTATTTCCTTTACAGTGAGAAAAATTTACTTATTGTTACAATGGATATTTATTTGTATTAAAAAAGAGGGGTTCTCAACAATAAAATAAGAATTCAACTAAACGAACACAGCCAAACTTCCCTTGGCAGTCAAAGTCTAGTTTAAATTTTGTAAACGATTATTAAACTAGGCTTTGACCGCTAGTGGGAAGTTTGGCTGTGTTCGTTTGATTGGTTAGTAATGGTTAATCCCCTGATTGAAAGTTTGGTCTGAGAAATAAGAATTCTTTAAAATTTGTATGACACACACAATTTCTTTATTATTATAACTTGCTTGATTTTAAAGATTATATTTTAATTTTTTTAGATAAATAAATCATTATTTAATCATAAACTATTGTACTGTTGACCTTTATTTAATATTATTATGGTCAAATTTTATTGTTGAGAATATAACCCCTCCTTTTTTTTTAATACAAATAAATATCCATTTTAGGAATTCTTACTTTACAAGCAAGTGCCAAGAATGAATTAGCTTGTAAAGTCAGGAATTACATGTATATATGTAATTTTTATCTGAATATTTAAACAATTATCCATTATTTAGCATTAAGAGGAGCTTCAGTTGGCAGAATAAAAGATATTTTATATTAAACTTGAAAAACTTTATGTTTAAAAATATCTAACCAGCACACACAGACACACACACACACACACACAAATTATTTATGTATTTTAACAATAAGAAATGCTATGAGATACATTATCAAATAAAAATATGAGAAAAAACATACTGAAAACATGATAGTGATTAGTGAAAAATTAACTGAGAATTCTTATTAAAAGCAAAATTCTTGATTCCAATTAATGGTTTATCATTCATGAAAGTTAGATACCCAAGTCTAGTCCTTGATATAATTCTTCATTTATATTGAGAAATAAAATTATTTCAATATTATCGACAAAATACTATTTATTACTTTCTAGATATGTTATAACATGAATTAATATTTTACGATTTTATACAATTATTTTGATTTGATTTATTATTAGAATTATTTTGAAATGCATTGTTTCCCATATTTCCACTCAATGTTTGCATGGTGGAATATAGATTTAGATAGTGATATAGATTTATTACAGACTTAAGAATTCCAATTTAGAGAGAATTTTTAATCAAAATAAAAAGTTAAAGATAACATTGGTAATAAATGGTCTGGGACATAGCAAATATATTTTTGATAATTTATTTATTAAAGCAATTAACCTCACAGTTAATTAAAATATTAATCTTATTATGAAAATGAATTTAAAGACATAAAAGAATCAATAATGAGAATTCTTACTTATAAAGATAATAACAACATATACTTAGAAGTAATAAAAATTTTAAATTCATAAATCTACTAGATATGTATTCTATCTGAATACTGATGAAAAACAATGTTCTGCAAAATAATGTTTATCAAAATATCAAATCGAAACTTTGTTTCTTCAATTATTTTATATTATATAAATAAATATTCTCGCAAAAGGATTCTTCATGAAATGGTAATATTTCTCTAGATGCCAAATATATCAGTTCATCACTCATATTACCTACCATTCAAGCTTTTGCCCAAAAAGTCTAAATATATTTTTATGTCCTATCTAGAATTGTTAAAACTAGAGTATTTAAAAAATTTAATTTCAAAGGCTAATTAAAGAAAAGTTTGAAGTATCTAAACTTTTTTGATGATTATTATTTATTAAATCTTTCAATTCAAACTCTAGTAATCACTGGTCCTTATTTATCATTTTACTTTTATAATACAAAGATTGCCTTGGTCAATTGCACTAAATATAATATTAAAAAAAAAAACAAAACAGTCTCTAAAAGGTATTTGCAAAGAGCAAAATAACAACATTCAAAACAATGTAAAATAGTACTTGATAAAACCAAGCAAAATAATTTACAATGAAATAAACCAAACTACAGTATATTAATAAGAAAAATTAAATTTTACACAAAACATCATTAGATACATCATATCAATAATTGCTTATACTTAGTTTAACTATGTATTTTTTTTATTTATATTATAAAAAATATATAATATTTTTTATAATGTTCCAATACTGTAACCTGATGATAGCAAACAGCCAAAAACATTACAGGAATCCCTTGATTATTACAGGTTTGAATAATGCAGTTTTGATTAGTGTGCAAAAAAATTTGAGACTATCCCTTAATATATGCAATGCAAAATTTGATTAATGCTCTTCAACAAGTGCAATTTTTTTATTGCAAACACTCTGAAGCATTGGCAACTGAATCTTGGGGATTGTATTCTACATGATTAGAGCACTGCAATAAGCTTATTTATTTTTAATTCTGTTAATATTATGACTTTCGTCATCTAATTTTTATATTTTAAATTCATACGTAATTTTATTAATTGCCTTTAGTTCCTCTCCAGTACTCGATGTCTACGGACGCACAATTATTTCTTACAAAATTTATGCAATTTTGTAAAAAAATAATTTTTTATTTTTTTTTGTGAAAAATTTTATTTCTTACTATAAATTTTTAAATACCTATACATATTCCTCAATGATTTAAAGTACAAATAATGTAATATAGATGTATTTTTTTCCTCTCTCAAAACCTATGTTTATAATTTTGATATTTTCTAGGATTCATTATAATTATTCCCATGGTTTTTTAGTTTGATTAGTGAGATTCCGATATATGCGATGTATTGTGAGAATTTATTAACTGCACTATTCAAGAGATTCCTGTAGTTACTTATGAATAAAGTTATTCTTAATTAAAATAACTAAGGATACAATTTCTTAATTACTATTAAATGATTAATTTCTTCAGATTCTCATAGTTAAAACATCATTATTTGATTAAAAAGCATGGGTAGAATAACAACTTTTTCCAATAAGTTTAAACAATTAAAACAAAATAATTAAAATGCTATAAACATTCAACAATAAAATAAGACACTAGACTAAAAGATGATAAATGCACAGTTATAAAAATCATAAATTGATTCGTCTTTATATATTAGGAGATATTGATGAATAGCAAAAAGAATATTCAATTATGTCATACACAGTCTTTCTATATTAGTTTGATTTCCAATGATAGATAGCTAATTTGATACCATGAAATCATTAAGGTTGCTAATATCTGATCATCCCAAGATTGTACTATAAGTACAACAATCATTCCTTAATATGAAACAAGGTAAATCAGTGCATAAATAAAAAAGGGTTGGTATCATTATACAAACTCTCTTTCTTTTTAAAATTCAGTTCTAAAACAAGACAAGATATACATTGCATATAAAAAAAATTTATTTATGTATGTTCTATAAATTTTCCATAGTATAAAATGTTCTGTCATCCATAACAATTGAAAAACATTGATTTATAAGTTTTAATTTTATCAAAATCATAATCAAAAACTCTTAACACTGTAAAGTAAAATAAAAATGCTCGCAAAGATGTAAAGTAAATTGTGTATCAGAGTTCAATTAATTATATAATATATTTAATAAATGTTCAAATTCTGTGTGAAAACAATGAAAATAAATTTTGATATAAAGTCGAAAAATATAAGATATTGGAAAATCTTATTAAAACTAAAAATGCCCTGTTAAATAATAATATAATTTCCTGATAAATAATTGGTAAGAATTATTTGGTGCTCTAAACAATGATTTATGTTCTAAGATTAAAAAGAAAAAAATTGCATAAAAATAAACAAAAAAAATATATCATCCATCATTAAATGTAACAAAAGTTATGTGGAATATATATAGAAGAGAATTATTTTAATTGAAATATGAATTGCAGAATTTATTTAATACAATACAGATTATTGATGAGAATAAAAAATTATTCAACAATCAAAATTTTAAATTATTCATGTTTTATTTTTATTATAAATGAAATTGTATTTCTTTTCTTTAAATTAATAACATATAATTAACCTTTATTTTATAAAGAATATTTTTATATTTCTTCGTAAAAAATATTTCATAAAGAACGTAATTAAAATTAATAATAATTTCTTAAGCTTTTTTTTTATACAAATAAAATAATTTGTTGAAATTATTTATTTATAATGTAGTAAAAGAATAAAAATAAGAAAATAAAAAGAATAATTTTCGATAATATTTTCATCATCAATTACTAAAACAGTCAAAAGTAAATGAAGCAATTTATAAAAAAGCAATTTCTAAACTTCTTAAAAATAAATGACAAGATAAACAATAAAAATAAAAATTATGCAATTACTGTAAATATATATAAGATTTGAAGATTTATCATATTTTTCAAATTAAGCTAAATTTGCATTACAAACAAATTTATTACTTACATTATTTTTCAAAATATTAAAAAAGATTAGCTATATATTTGAAGACTATTTCTTTAAGTATTTTATGTCGATACTTTTAGTATTTTTTATAATGCATAAAAATACGAGAGAAAAATTGATCAACTTAGTCATTTAAATACAACATTTTATTTTCTGTAGATATCTAAAATTTATGATATAATATAAAGATTTAATAGAATTCACCTTTTTTTTATATGAAATAATCTACTGATTACAGAAATGCAAGCAACTGTTATTTCTATACAAATGAAGTTATTCAATAATTCATTAATTCAACAGCTTTAATATGTATTTAAAGTTTATTAATGATAAAATTTCAATATAAAGATAGCATAAAATTTAATAAACTTAATAATATTCATTCTGAAATAATAAAAGATTTATCATCAATAAATGACATGTCATTATTAGCAATGACCCTTATTCTTTATCATTGCACAAGTTTGACTTCATTACATCAAAGCAAATAAGTCTATTAGGTAATATATAAACACAACTTTATAAAAAAAAAATTGAATTCTAGCTTAGGTTTTGTTGTTGTTTAGAGTTTAGATATTTGCTAAAATGTACAAAATGTTATTGATTAAGTTTATAATTTATTTAGTCTTTGAAACAATAATTTGGGCAATTGAAGAGGATCTTAAGATTGAAAATGTTTCTGGAAGAAATAAGATTTGTTATAAGTGCTTTGTTTGTGATTATTGATGGTATAGAATTTTGGTGATGAATCATAAAATTTTTATTTTAATGTTAACACATTGCTGCCTAGTCAGAGTGGAATGAGATCATATTTAGATCATTTCAGTGGACTGTTATTTTATGATGTTTTTTGATCTGTTTGCCGTTTAACATAAATCAGCCTGGTTACTTTTTGTTTGAAGAAAAGGTTTTGATTTTTTCCTCTCAAAAATCATATAACAGAAAAGAAATGAATCTTGTACTATATTTCATCAATTTGTAATTAATTATTGAAAAAGCAGGTACTGGCAGTTACTCTTTACTGTAACAGCAAAAAGTGAAGAATTCCATAATATTTAAAAATTTTTAAATATTTTATTATACCGCCATATCGAACGAGGGAGATTCTGTATCTGGGACTGCTACTTATAGAACCCATCACAGGCTGGCCATCACCCATGATAGATTGGTTGGTTGGTTAGATTAAGCCAGTATATCTTCATGGGATATTCTGTATCTTGCGGCGGCCACTTATGGAACCCATCACTCACAAGCTGGCAATCACACATGATGGGATCAACCGGATGGTTGAAAGATGGGGTTCAATAGCCTGGACCTCTCCTGAAAAACAGGAGATGTAGGATCCGGACTTGAACCAGGATCCTCTAGGGTGGTACGCCACAGCTTTACCACTCGCCCATCCGGCCGACCCCAGCATTGAGCACTTCGTGTTCCAAAAGTTCAGTTATTTGATAAAAGAATAAGTTTTTATTCTTCAAATAGAGGAATGTGAAAGAAAAGAAAAACTTTTTATTCATAAATTTCTTCACGGTATATATTAAAGAACGATTGTTTCTGGTGGGTTATAAAGGGCTTTAGATGCCAGATTTTGTAAAGAGAGCATGAAGATACACAAACTTTAAATGCAGAAAAAAGTTCAAAAACGTTGATACTGTTACAGAAAAAAACCTCGTTTTAACTACACACCAGTAAGGAAGATATAATTATTAAATGAATATTTCATATGATGTATATTTTTATTCTTTTTTACGTGTATTGTTTTCTAGGGCTTTACGTGAAATATTTTTTTATGTTTCATGTTATTAATATTCTTAACAAAACTTAAGTTTCTTAGATGTGTGAGGCCCGCGAGCCCGCTAGATTAATTACAAGCGGTCTCCGACAGGCGGATAGCCTAAGAGCGGCGTGTGATGATCCAAAAATTGCACAGAAAACTCGACAAATACAATTTTAAAGAGTCATATGACATATACTAATGTACAGCAAGGAGAATTTTTAACAATTGGCATGCCATACAAGTCCAAGCATTAATGTGTTTTGCAAATTATCAAAAATTAATATTTTTTTATTTCCCTTTAAGTAATATAAGAAGAGTAATATTAGTAAAAATTTTTTGCTGATTGAATTCAAAATACTTATAGGCTATATATTTAGAGTTTTTCCCTTTGTTTTCAGCTAATGAGAAGCAAGTACTTATTGAACAGTATTGTGAGGCCCGCGAGCCCGCGAAGCCCGCTAGATTAATTACAAGCGGTCTCCGACAGGCGGATAGCCTATGAGCGGCGTGTGACGCGAGCAAGGACAGGTGATGAGAGGCTGGACAGAACGGACACTGAGACTACGTAGGTGATGAGATGCTGGACAGAACAGACACTGAGACTACGTTTGATTGTACAAACATCTTCTTTTATTGGAGAGAGACTAAGTTACAAGATATTGACCCGACAATTAGGTCAGGAGGACAATACCTTTTCTATATATTGTAGGCCAGACGCTGGTCGTAAATAGTTCTCGAAGGAGGAGTCGTGGAAATAACGTTCAGCAGATGCCAGGAGAAATGAAGGACGAAGAGTCGATCAACTTTGACGCTCGTTGGGATTCTTGGATTAACAGTTCTTAGGACGACTTTCACAGCAGAAATGTCGACGATCTTCCTTAAAGAAAGTTCGGATAAGTGCGGCCGTTCTCTGCTCTGGGCTAGAGCCAACTTAACTCTTCCAAAGCAAAAAAAAAAAGATAAGTCCGATGTCTAATTCGAGCTGGAATCAACTGGTTGATCTCAGAGTCCAACAGGGAGATGTCCGTTTACTCTCTCAGGTCAGAACTAACTAACTCTCCTTTGTTCCCGAGTTTTTCTCTACAGTTCCGATTGATAAACAAATATCGCTCTCCCCTTTTCCCGGGAAGGCGACCTTCTGACTCCTGTCAAATAATTTTCGCACAGCCCTCCGAACACCTGCAGATGTTGGAGTTCTGTGCGGTTTACATCAAGATGTGTTTATTTTGTTTTCGGGGATAGTGGAGAACGGAGTATTTCGGACCCGGCCGGAGAAGATAAGTCCGATGTCTAACTCGGGCTGGAATCAACTGGTTGATCTCAGAGTCCAACAGGGAGATGTCCGTTTACTCTCTCAGGTAAAATAATTTTTTAAATCTTTTACAGGAGATTCACACCAGTGACTATTTTATCTTACTTTTTAGCTGGAAGTTTTGCTTGGCTTTCTTGGTTTATATCTGCTTCAGAGAGATCTGTTAGCTATAATATTTTGGATAATATACTAATTTTCCTCATTGTTACGGTGGTTATTGGTTACATTTCCCAATATTGTATTTATTGTCATTACAAAAAGAATATTGAAGCAAATCTTAGTCAGTTAAAAGAATTATCTGATACAAGCATTAACATTAGCAGTTTGACAAAGAAATTAATAAATATTATTCAAGAAGCTGAGATCATAGCAAGAGGTTTTACTTTGTAAGTAAATTATTTATTATTTACTGAAATATCTTTTTAAATATTTTATTTTAAAGAATAATTTAAAATAAAATAATCAATAATTTTTTTCAATAAAAGTTATATAATGGACTCTCGATTTTACGAACTCATATGGACTCCCAAAAAGTTCATAAATGGGAAATTCGTAATTAAGATTAGGGACATTTTAGGACCAACTAAATAGTTCATAAAAACATGTGGTTTGTAAATTGGAGTTTCGTAGAAATAAGAGTCCACTGTATAATGGGATTTAAATAAAGTTAATTAAACAAATCGTTTTTAACTTAAAACTTGTTAAGTTTAGATCATTGATAATATGCTGAGCACATTTGTCTCTATTGTATTATTAATTGTTAACATTAACCATTAATTTTATTTTATAAGGAATTTCTGAAATAATTTCATTGCTAAATGAAAAAAAAATTTAATGATCAAAATATTAAAATACATAACAGTCAGTAATACACCTACTTGAAATAACAATTCAAAATACAAACACACTTTTAGTAGTTATTATGAAAAATTACTGGGATAATATTTTCAGCTTAAGAAAGCCATCATCAGTTCCAAAAACAAACAAATCGAATTAATTAAAAAAATTTACTATTATTATTATTATTATATGAAAAACAATTTCATTAATTATTAAAATATAATAATTGAACTTGCAGGTCTAAACTTGAAAAGATTTAAAGGATGGCTGTCTGAACATCACAGGAGCTAGGAAGACTGCTCCTACTACTACTCTTGAAGTCCTCTTGGACATTCATTTCCGCTTTGCATTTGTGTGTTGAAGCTAGTGCCCAGAGGGTTATTATAGGCTCCATTGTTGCAGGAGAAGGATTTCTTGATAAAGTGAAATACTTATTTTTTGAGTGGGACAAGTTGCTATAGTCACATTCTTGAGATGCTTAAAGATCATATGGTATCCAAATTTAGCTCCTTCAGATTCTTCATTGTTGTTTTTTCCCAATGTGGAGGAGTAAGAAGGTGGATTTGAGTGAACTAGTCTAGTATACATATGGTTCCAACACCACTATTGATATAGGGACAGGATTTACTGCAAGGGAACAAGGATATCATAGTCTTATTCTCTTGACTGACTCGTGCTTGAAAGATAGTGGCAAACTGTCACTATCTTTTGTTTTTTTCAGTTTGCCACTATCTTTCAGGCAGAAATCTTATGCTATTTCTGCATGTATTAAAATCAGTCTTGATAGGAGATATATTAATAAACATATTTATATCATATCAGGTAGCAAGATGCATTAAAAGCACTTGATAGCTCCATCTTTACTTCAAAGTTTGTATGGGAATGTCCTCATCTCTGTGAAACTGGCTACTAGGAACAGAGTTCAACTTGTTTGGGTGCCAGGGCACAAGTGGATTGAGGGCAATGAGTTTGCAGATGAGCTGACCAAAGAAAGAGTTTCTTGTCTCTTTATTGGACCTGAGCCTGCCCTGGGAATAAGATCTGATGCATTTGGACAAGTTGTCAGGATTTGTTAGCAGCTCAGCACCTATCCCATTTGAGGTCTATTCCTAAACTAAAGCAAGCAAAGGCTCTTATTTACATGGTTCATTACAGAGAACTAAAGAGTTGCTTGCATTGTGTAAAAATCAAGTAAGGATTGTTATAGGGCCGAAGATATTGTCTTTCATGTCTAAGACAGGACTTCTTATGGATGATCTTGGTAGAGGTGCACAATAGATCACTGATTGGTCACAGTGTTAGGACTGTTTAAAGTTCCCTTTTCTACAAACATCATCATGGTAAAACAAGATGCTATATAATTGGTTGCTGATAGTGTTTGTAATAAATTATTGAAACTATTGTTTTCAGTAATAAGAATACTGAAAGAATATTTTATTGTAATTGTTAAACAATATGTGAAGAGGTTAACTCTAACCTGTTCTATTTTATTTTATTATGCTCTTTTATTATTTATCATTATTTTCAATATTACCTAATGTATTATATTTTTGTTTAAGAGTTGACTTACTTCCACATTCTCCATCTCAATATTTCGCAGTCATATGTTACGGATGGACATCCGTCTTCCAGATGAGCTTTCTTGGGTAATGGCGTCATCATCTAATCTACATAAGTTTTACCACTGATCCGATATGAGAAAATAAGAATGATCTCATATTGATGTTTTGTTCGTATATAATTAAATTGTAGAGAGGATGACATGAATTGATAACTCTGTAAGCTAATCAATTTAAACTTGTTACATGTATTTATGTAAATGAAGCAACATGGGACTGTAAAACCAACGACTCAGCGAGGTGTTGTATCGACGGAAGGTTGGTTAAGTGACATTGGAATTCTTGTAAAGGTCTACAATTTGCTCGAAGTTTGTATCGGTGGTGGAGGTAGTAGAATTAAATAGCATTTAAGGTTTCTTTCTTATGAATAGTTGATTGTTGATAATTGAGTTGGATTAAACAAGTTTTGTTGATTAATTGATTGAATATTTAACGTTTCTTTCTTGCGAATAGTTGATTGTTGATATTTGAGTTGGATTAAACAAGTTTTGTTAATTAATTGATTGTTGCTTTATTATAGTTCCAATAAAGCATTTATTAACACTTTTTGTAAGTGTTTTGGAGTCTAATAAATTTATAATTTTTATTATCTAACTTGTTTTGAGAAATTTAATTTATTAGTATAAGATTCTAACATCGTTTTATTGTTCTTAGATAACCCTTAATCGGTACTTCTAATTGTAAGTTCCAGTTTCCAGTTTTGTTTTTGTCAGTTAATGTTAGTTGTTGTTAGATTGTTTGGAAGTTAATTATTTTTAAGTTAGAGTTTAGAAGAAGACCTGAGCTCAGGCCAAACTCTGGAGTGCAGAGTCCTTAGAACCATTAGGTTTAAGTTATAATTGTTTTATATTTGTTAAAATTTGTGACTTTGCAATCTTTTGCCGAATAATACATATTTCTATGTTGTTTTAAATGTTTACTTGCAGTTTGTAAAGATTCTGTTGGGGTCATGAGATCTAAATTTTTCATTTGTAACAATTTTAATGGTAAATTTATTTCACTTAATATCTTAGACAAAATCACGCATAGGAAAACAAATTCAAATGTGATCATGTTTTTCTGATTTCTTAAGGATAATTCAGAAAGCCGTTTCATTATATCCCCAAAGTGAAGTTTAACTGCCAAAAGTGAAATGTATCTTCCAGCCCAACATGTTGGATTTAATCTTTTAAGTGTAATCTGCAACTCACTTATAAATCTTGATAGTAGGTCCCACTTTTTTACACTATTGCCGAAAATATATAAATATTTTCTAAAGTTGTAAAAAAATATAAATACTTTCTTGCAACTTCTTACAGCATTGTTTATAATAGTTATAAGTTATGAGAGCACAGTGTGTGTATATAGATATATATAACATTGGGTACATCTCGTTTAAGAAGAGCCTGAATGCCATTGAATACCCCACTCATAACATTTCCCCCATTGTATGCTTGTCCTCTGCATTTATTTAATTTTGTCATTCTTTTCAAGCAGATTTAATGTTTCTTTATATAGTTCATCAGCTGTGTGGTTGTGTATTTCTGTAAAATCCAAAAAACTTCCCTAATTTCAATTGATGTTGGTTCCTCTTTTTTCATTTGTAATGATTTTCACATATCTACCACTTGACTTAGTTGGTCTTTTTTCATTATATCCTGCATGGTATCCATGATAATTGAATAAAAAGGTGCATTGCTAATATCAGCGATTAACGTTGCCTTTAAATGTGCTAAATGCAATGTATAATTTCATTTTGGATATTATGGCTTAAATATTTCGTAGTTCCATGTGGCATGTTCAAAACTTGTTTCAAAACATTATCATATTTTGATAAGAGATATAATTGGGTTAAAAAATTTCCATCATAATCTTCCTCAAATGATTCATAATGATCACGAAAAGACAAACAATTTTTAGAACGTACTAATGTTATATTAACAAGTCGCTCTAACACTTGTACCCAAAAATTCGATTTGTATTGAATTTGTTTTTCTAAATTTTTATCATGTGTTTCATTGTACTTCCACTTTTCATATATACAACATGATTGCACATGATGTTGACTCTCTTCATGCACTTTTATCTTTTTTGAAAGACCTCACCAATCTCTAATTCATCATGTTTGCCAGTTATCCTGCAGTTTTTTTGAAAACAACCAACAAGGTTCACAATATACTGCATCCAAATTAGAAGAATAACAAAGCACAACCTTTCAACACACCCATATTTTGTTGAACTTTTGTAAAACTCTTCTGAAAATTTATGATTGTTTTGCGATGGATCTCATTTAAAAGGTCTTTGGGGTTGACATAAGTCAGATAATATAATAATTTTCTTGACATCTGTTAATATTTTGTTTTGAAAATCTGCAATGTCTGTTGAAAATAATTGGCCAGTCTTACAATCGTTATTTATATCTTCATCAAAATTTATTGTATTTCTGCGCAAATCTTCAGTACAATGATGTATTTCATCATCATTAGAATCAACTTGCATTTTTTTCTTTATTGTCATCATTTTCTAACTCTTCTCCATTTCTCGATATACTTGGATTCTGGTTTCATTACAATTGGTTTGAGAAAATTTGATAATTTTGGCATTTTAGCAGAACACTCTTGTTGTTTTTTAGCTTTCTTTTTTTGCTGCAACTGCTGGTACTGCTCACCTTTTTTTTCCATTTTTTTTCCCTTAAAAATTTTGAAAATAATAACTTACATTGAAAAAATTTAAATTATATTTATATTACAGCCTTTAAATAATAAAATTTTATCTTGATTCTAATTTTGAAATTTTATTTGTTTTGAAATCATTACCAAAAACACAAATAAATGTGACACTCGATAAACCGCTTTTTCACATTCTAACATGCTTGCAATAATTTCTAAATATTATTTATTTGAATTAAAATTTTGGAAACTATATTGTTTTCAAAATGTCATTAGTTTTATCACGGGAAACAATTTTATATTATAAAATATTACAATGGAAGTGTATCAGTAAAAAAATAAAAAAAATAAAACTGAAAATGTAACTTACTTTCACACTGTTAATATTTATTTTGTAACGAATTTAAGTTGATTCTAAAGTTTCCCATGCATTTACCAAACAACACAATTAACAATAACCAATCAGGGGCCTTATTCTCGAGTTATTCATGTTACAATGCACATGTTGGCAGTATCACATGACACCAACTCCCATGTTTAGATAGAATTAGTATTCTGGAGTTTCAACCAAAGTTGTCATATGCATGAGAATTCTCGTAAACATACGATAATTTTGATATATGTAAAAGGTACGAGCATACATCTATCTCGTACCTGAGATTTACAATAATTTTCAAAATTGTTTCTTTAAGAATAAAAATTAAAAAAATTTTCTTCAACCAAAAAGTAGTGATTAAAATATTTAAAATTTAAATACAGTGGTACAGTTGGTTGCAGAAAGATCCAAACATTAGCGGAAACGGTTGGGCTTTCCTACAATATGCAAAAACGGATCGCGTAATTACTCCAGCAGTAGATCGGTGTGAGTATAACGTGGTAGCGATAATGCAGATAGTCGCTTAGCAACGGGGGTAGGAAGGTGAATTGAATGGGTTTTTAATTTATACGACAGGACACTATTTCGTTGATTTTCTTTACTTTTATGTTTTATAAAAGTAAAGAAAATCAACGAAATAGGTAGGGGTAATACATTAGGTAACATAATAAATAATAAAAAATAGGTAATACATTAGGTAACATAATAAATATTAATGTAGCAAATTAGGGATATAAAATTACTGGCAATGACTGAATTAGCAAGCAATAATCTGCATACTCAGGTGCACTTTAATAAGCCGATTCAGACAACAAGTTGTTGAAGTCCGAAAAGTTCGGCGGAAAGTATCCAGTAGGCCCTATATCTATAAAATAAAAAATTGTGTTTGAAATGTTATAATGACTCGTTTTTATTTCTATCTGGCCAAATATAGGCTTTGCATGGGTTTCCAAACTTATTTTTCCGCAGAACCTTCAATGAAATTCTCACTAGTCATTGCACCCTCGCCATAGCGCGGCACCTAACGCTAACCTTTAACCCGCCACCTTTTCACCGGGAAGGCGACCTTCTGACTCCTGTCAAATAATTTTGCTCGACCCTCCGAACACCTGCACGATGTCAGAGTTTTGTGCGGTATACATCAAATGTGTTTATTTTTGTTTTCGGGGTTAGTGGAGAACGGAGTATTTCGGACCCGGCCGGAGAAGGCACCTCCTCACCCGCCGTTACCTATAAATTTGTCAATTCCGATAACTTACGATCGGGTGAGAAGTGATATTCTCCAGTCGGCCGGACCCCGGCCTCCACAGTATTGTCAGTGATGGATAGGCTACAGTAAGTTTTGTTTTGTTTTTGGTTTATGATAGAGAATAATTTGATTTTAGGACATGGAAAATCAATTCATCAACAAGAAAGAGAAATTATTTTAATGTTCATATTTATTTTAAAATGAGAAAGTTACTGAAGGGCAGACATAATTATAATAATGATTATATATTATAATAATTATTTTAATTACATTATATAGATTTAAAAAATGTAGTTTGATTGGAACAGAATGATTAATTAATTTGTGTAAATATCATGTGATAGGAAAAGCTATAATATAAGAAATAAGTGAACATTAAAGAAGATAATCAAAAATTCATTAGATAATTAATTCATACTAATTGTATTGTGCATACTAACTGACCAGTCATTCTAAATTGTTTGGACTTTCTATTAATTGCAACAGTAAACATTGTGAAAATAGGAAAAAATAAGTGATATTTCTGTTTTCATTGTTATTGGTTTAAAGATTATGACATCACATATACTGATTTTTCTAGGGGAAAACTTGAAGCATACAGACTATAATTTAACAGAATTTTATTTTTTTATGAAATAAAATGAAACTGATTAGCTTTTGATTAAAATCAATAAATCCAATGATATTTCTATATATACTATATTCAGGAATACCCCGAGTTACGACACTTCGGACTTACGTACATTCTGAATTTCCACCATTCCCCGAATTTATGTCGCGTGATTTGGAATTACAGACACGGGATTCTTCATAGAGAGAGCACAGCACGCTTCCACTGTAGCCATCTTGCTGATATATTAAAGTTTATTGTGTGGTTAATGATGGTAATCTGTTCCAGCAGAACCGTTGTTAACCAAAACCGTCGTTATCCAAAACCGTCATTATCCAAAGCACGATTTCCCATAGGATTTAATTGAAAATTGATTAATTTGTTCCGGTTCCTTCCCACAACCATAGTAAATATTAAAAATTCAGATAAAACTCATTTAAAATGTCCTAAAAATATGGAAAATATCATTTATTTATTATATTTGCTACAAAAAATTAACATTAATAAAATGAATTGGTCATGGAAACAGTTTTTAATTATCAATCTTCACCAGAAGGACAATTGGGCTCATTTCGGAGTTTTTTGACAAATGAACCCGTAAACACTGATTAGCAGCTTATAGATTCAATGATTATTATACAGATAAGATTTGATTTTGCCTTTTGATGACAAACAAACAGAGACATGCACTCGCTGATTTATTGGCTATGTGAACTGTAGGATCTCGGACAGACGTTTCTTTTTCTTCTAATGGAATCCGAAACTGTGATGCCACACCACTTGCAGGTGTCAAGTAATATATAACACAAATAAACAATAAAATCAGACTTTGTTTGCAGAATTTAAAATAATTATTGTCTAGAAATCATCTTTAAGAAACTAAAAACTAGTGAACTGTTGCACGCCTATTTTTAAAAAATAATTTGTTTTCATTATTATATGTTAATTATCATTTAGTTAAAGTTATTTTCATTATTATATGTTAATTATCATTTAGTTAAATATATTTTTTATGGTTATAATTTTATATATGTTAATTATCAATTACTTAAATATATTTTTATATGGTTATAATTTATAATGATATTGTCGGATTTGAATTGATTGTTAAAAAAGTAATGATTGACTAAGCTAATTAATTCATAATGATATTATCGGATTTGAATTGATTGTTAAAAAAAAATAACGATTGATTGAGCTAATTAATCACGTGATGCGATGACGGTTTTTACAGAGCTCTATTTTGTTGGAAGTTCACATAATCAGTTGTTAACCAAAGCCTGCGTCGTTAACTAAAGTTGTTAACCAAAGCATGTGTCGTTAACTAAGACATTTTTTTCTTTCAAAAACTTGTCGTTATCAGAGGCTGTCGTTAACCAAGGTACCACTGTATTTTAATCATTAAAATTTCCATTAAGCTTATCAAGGGATAAATTTGGCAAGATAATTAGGTTTGTTTGGAGTAAATTCCCTTGAAGTTTGTATTAAATAAAATTTATTATTATTCCTTCTTGCTTATAGTCTAAAATTGATATTTTTTTATTTTTGAATTAATATAATAATTTTTTTATTTTTTTCTGGAATTTAATATAATAATAATATAAATGAAAAATAGAAATAAATGGAATTTGCATATGAATAATACTTGTTTTAAAAGTTCTTAATAATGTAAAAATAATACTATAGATGAATTTTCTATAAAAGTTGGGAGTTAATCAAAATAGTGAACATTTTTTTGACAATAATGTCATTTTTTGAAAAATGTACTCGCATAATGTCAAAAATATATTTATGTATAGATTTCGTTAGTTACTATATAACATTTAAAATGTTTTTAAAATAAATGTTATAAAAGAACATCAAGCTGTTTTATAAATATAAAATTGCAGATATATTATTTCATAGTATTATCAAATGCTGTTTTATCAGATATTCAATTAAACCATTAATAATTTATATAAATAAGTTTAAATGGTAAAGTAATTACAGTATTGAAAAAAATTATTGCATTGTTCCATAAGTAGCATATACAGCTATTCAACCATCATATATGGAAATATTGTAATGCTGTCAATGTTCAACAATAGCAAGTAATGCAAACAACATAAAAATATTTAATGATCACTTAACATATTACAACTGGATATGCATTAGCAAATTACAGCTATGAGTCAAATGGCCTGTTGCTCCAAACGATATTGTAACAATTTGAAAAGTGGACCCAAAATAAGCTAAGTAGATGATTTTACAGTCAGAAAAACAAAGAAATAAATCCCTAGTATTTACCTAGTTTTTTTACATAATTTATCAAATTTTTATTCGGTATTTACTTAGTTTTATGGTTCTAATGCAATAATTTGCAGGCATTTTTAAATTCTGACAAGATCTTAAGAATCAAAGCACAAGTAGCAGTGACTAAAATACTTTTTATTCAACTAGTAAAAACATTTTCGGTATATCTATATACCTTCATCAGTTACATTCAACGAATACAGAATAGAACAAATTTTAAATAATTATTGAACAATGTATAACAAATTTTCAAAAATTAATCTAGCTAAATAAAGGTTAAGGGAATATAACATAAAAATTAAAAATACAATAAATAACAAAGATTTAGATTTTAAAAAATAAAAAGTGCAAAAATAAAACTATGGTAGTAAAGTTCAAAAGCGGTGGGCAAGTATATGCCTATCGGACCACTTCATTGGCCGAGCAGTGAGCAGGGAAAAGAATTACGATTTGCACCTGTAAAATTAAATACAATAGGTTAATTTGATTTGTGGATAGCATATCTCCAAGCTTTGGTTATATTATCGGCTTGCCGAATATTGATAACATTTTCCGTTAAGCCCATTTTTAACATCTTATTTTTTCGGAAATGAAAAGTAAAAAACCCTAGAGAACTTTTCATTTCCGAAAAAATAGAGATGTTAAAAACGGGCTTAACAGAGAATGTTATCAATATTCGGCAAGCCGATAATATAACCAAAGCTTGGAGATATGCTATCCACAAATCTAATTAACCTATTGTATTTAATTTTACAGGTGCAAATCTTAATTCTTTTCCCTGCTCACTGATCGGCCAATGAAGTGATCCGATAGGCATATACTTGCCCATCGCTTTTGAACTTTACTACTGTAGTCTTATTTTTGCACTTTTTATTTTTTAAAATCTAAATCTTTGTTATTTATTGTATTTTTAATTTTTATGTTATATTCCCTTAACCTTTATTTAGCTAGATTAATTTTTGAAAATTTGTTATACATTGTTCAATAATTATTTAAAATTTGTTCTATTCTGTATTCGTTGAATGTAATTGATGAAGGTATATGGATATACCAGAAACGTTTTTACTAGTTGAATAAAAAGTATTTTAGTCACTGCTATTTGTGCTTTGATTTTTAAGATCTTTATAGGATTGATAATAAGCAGTTTTATCTTTACTAGCAAATTCTGACAAGTTTACAGGGTGATGTAATAATTTTTCCACTGCTATAAAAGATCAAAAATTTAATATATGTAGTATCTGTGCAAATTTCAGTAGATGGTGATGAACATATGTGAATATAGTAAAACTTTCTTAACAGACACTCCTGAATAGTGGACATTTCTATTTAATGGACACTTTTCCAATTCCCAGTCCCAATGCCTCCTATGTATAGTCAAACCTCTCTAAGTGGATCTTGGATAAGTGGATAATCTGGTTAAGTGAATCAAATTCTCATAGTCCTGTTTTGATTTCATAGGGTTTAATGTTTAAGCAGTCTGGATAAGTGGATATTGCATAAGTGGATAATATCAGTTAAGTAAATCAGGATTTTTAACATTATTTAATGTGTATGCCAGAGATATGTACAGTTTCAGACTATAATGGAAGTAAATTGTTACTGGTGCCACATCAGGAATGAACTTATTCCTAGAGACCTGGAATTGGACTTTGAAAGCTACATTGCTATTGATGAGGATTTAGAAATAGATGGGGAAGAGCCACTGCTGCCTCCATCAAACTCTGATTTTGAAGTAACAGAGGAAGATGAAGAAATGATTGAACAGGAACTGCCACCTTCATTAATGGACACTGTAAAAGCATTGGATACACTGTCACATTATTTAGAAGAAAATGGGTGTGATTCATACAAAACCTTTTATATTGGGAGTACAAATTATTTTGGTCCGTTTTCAAAAGATGGTGCTGTCTGTTATGAATGTTTCATAGTGACAGCTGATATCATCTGTTTCAGAGAGGTTAGACATCTATCAATAATAATCAGTTTATATCGCTTTGAGATTCATACAAAAACCTTGTTTTTTACTGTGTTGAATATGTCAAATTTTGTGTTAACTAAGCAGCATTTGCGGGAGATTTTAGTTTTCTGTTTTAATTGGAAGAAAAGTGCAGGTGAAGCTCATCAAATGCTTGTGGAAGTTTTGGTGAGACAATGCTCCAACTGATAAATTATGTAGGGAATGGTTTTGACGTTTCAAGAATGGTGATTTCAGCATTGAAGACAAGCTTCGCTCTGGACAGCCAAAAAAATTTAAAGACAAAGAATTGGAGGCATTACTCGATGAAGATTGAGTCAAATGCATGAGGCGCTTGCAGAATCGATTGGAGTGACTCAACAAGCAGTTTCCGTATGATTGAAATCCATCGGAATGATTCAAAAGCAAGGCAATTGGGTGCCTTACCGAGAGACATTGAAAGGCGATTTTTCACTTGCGAGCAGCTGATTCAAAGGCAACAAAGAAAGCATTTTTTACATCAGATTGTGACTGGGGATGAGAAATGGATATTCTACGACAACCCAAGAAGAAAAAATACTACACTATGCCCGGTCAATCGTTGCCATCAACCTCAACATCAACACCAAAGCCGAATATTCATGGTTTGAAGGTCATGTTCTGTATTTGGTGGGACCAAAAGGGTGTTGTATACTATGAGCTGTTACAACCTGGTGATTCCATTACATGCGATCAGTAGAGGCTACAGTTGATTCGTTTGAGCCGTGCATTACGAGAAAAACAGCCGAAATACAAGCAAAGACATGACAAAGTTATTCTTCTGCATGACAACGCTCGGCCTCATGTCACAAACATCATAAAAAAATATTTGGAAACGCTCAAATGGGATATTTTACTGCACCCGCCTTATTCTCCAGACATTGCTCCTTCTGATTTTTAAAACCAAGATATATTCTTCAGTTCACTTCTTTCGCATTCAAAAGAATTTTTAAAACCAAGATATTTTAATAGTATTGACATAAACAAGTTAGATGTAATGTGGAGAACAAACAATAAGGCATGGATGACACATTCTTTAATGATCAAATGTGTAACTGCTTTTGATGCCAAGATGATAAAAGCACATAGAAAAGTTTTTTATTTTTAGATAATGCAACTTCACATTCAACAGATTTGAAAGTTGGAAAATGTGAAAGTTGTATTTTTTCCTCCTAATACAACTTCTGTTTGTTAGCATCTAGATCAGGACTGTACAAAAGGCAGCCTGCGAGGCTTTCACAATTTGTGATATAATAATATTTTTTAATGTTTTTTTTTTCACTTTTATTACTTTTTTTAAGAGATTAATAAAAAGAATCCTAAAATTTAATTATATTAACTCAATTAATTAATTTTTTCTTAATTATTAGTAGTTATTTAATGACCAACAAGCTATCAATGAATCACATTTTTATAAGAATTTCAATCATGTCAACTTTAGTTTTAGCTATTTCAGTTTAAAGTTTTGAATTGTGTTATTAATAAAGTTAATAAAGTTAAATAAAGTTAAATAAAGTTAAATAAAGTTTAATAAAGTTATTTTTTAGTTTCTATTACACTCACCATTTCAGTGATTGTGTGACCATTGTTGTGAGATTCTGTTTTAATTTTATTTTACTGTTTAATTTAATTTTATTTTTAATTTTACCATGAGTTTGTTGCATTTGTGAAATGAATGAGAAAAGACGGAAAATAGAAGATGAAAATCATGGAGCGGTGGGAAAATGACTTTTTCATAATAAATCACATTGGGTAAACTGCTTTGTTTAATGAATGTTTTCCTAACTTTTGTGATTTTGTATAGAAAGTTGTGGGTAGTCAGCTGTGTCCTCTCCTTGTAAGCTTTAAAAATGAATATTATAAGATTCTGTTATATTCACTTTACCAGACATATCCATGTTTACATGAATGTTATTGGCCCAAATCCTGTTTATCTGATTCCCATTTGCTGAATATTATATGCTTTATTTTCACTTGCTCAAATTCTGTTTGCTTGATTCCCAGTTGCCTAAATCTAGATATGCCAAAGTTTGCATTGAGAGTCAAATACAAATTAAAAATTATTTAGCTACCTCTAAGAAAAAATTTAATAAAACATTGTTTATCAATAAAACTACCAGTAATATTTAAATATTATGGTTTTACATAGTAAGATTTTAAATATCTGGATTAAAATTATTTATAGAAATATAGTAGACTCTTGATTAATTTTATCTTCTGGAAAAAGGTTGCCAATTTATTACCAAACCTAATTAATTGGGGTAGTCAAGAAATTAATTACCCAAGATAACTGATTCCCTGAATAATCTGGAAAATACTTAAAAAATTGGAAATTATGGATCTTATACATTTAATATTAAAAAATAAACAACTGCATATATATATTTACTCAAATGTTTTATTATTTAATTGAAGAAAGATACATCAAATATGTTTATTTGCAGTAAGAAATTATTGCAATATTTATAATTTTAATTTAATTTTGATTACCAGTTATCTAAAATATATTAGAGAAACAAATCTGGGCACTTAAAAATTTTTCAAATATGGTATCTAAGATAAAATATTGATAGTTAATCATCTGGATTGCTGATTAATTCCCATTAATCCATAAACCAGATAATCCAACTCCAGATCATTGGGATTCTGCTGTTCCTAATAATGCATTTAAATATGCATCAGTTAAATTTCATTTCATAATATATGTATTAAAAAAAACTAGAATCTTGGACATGGGCTGTAATTTGGCATGCTTAAATCAAATTCAGTTGTTACTTATCTGTGACAGTTCTGTATCAATGTACATGTATCCTAAATATTTTTCAATATCATTTATATAAAATATAACTTAATTCATACAGTATTTATAAATATTTGAATATAATTTAATAAATATATAACTTAAATTTTATAAAGAAGACAACTATTCAGTTCATATTCTGAGAGAAAAATAAATGAAATAAAACTTGAAATTAAAAAACTGTTATTTAAATCTTTAATTTAAGAGCATTTATTACAGCAGTTCTCAAATTTTTTATTTCCTGGGCCACATACATTTGTTTGCTATATTATGCAGGCCGCAACACGCTATATCAGCAGTCTGCAACTGGTTGGTGTCACATGAAAAAAGTCTGATTTCTAAAAAATCATCTACAAAAAAACTCTTGACTTCTCAATTTGTGAATGCCATAGGTCAGTAGGTTCCAAACTGACCTATGACCTGTAAATTTCATGAGTGCATCAGGAAGGACCTAGCAAATTAGGAAAATTCTAATTTTTCTAGATTTAAAAAAATTTTTTTTATATCAATTTTTATTTTTTTTGCATGTGAGAGAAGAATTCCATACTTTCATTAAATTTGTGACTGTGCATTCCAAGCCGCATGTAAAAGCATGGAGGGCCGCAGGTTGAGAAGGGCTGATTTATTGGTAACTGATGATATGATTCACATTTTATCAATTAAGTTTGCAAATTTGTTTAATTTAAGCTCATTGCATTATTAGTCAGATTAATAATTGAGTCAAAAATTAAAATAAAAAAATTAGGAAATATATTTTCCAATTTTAACTGTTATATTTGAGAATGTTGGAATAGGACAAATGGGGTTCATGCAATTAGGAATCAGGCAACTGATATTTGGGCAAGCATAGCTTAACTCTTTACCATAAAAATTCTATCATAAGTATTTTTGTATTTGGAGAATGATACAGTGCACAGATTATGTCCTTGGGAGCAAATACAAAATTTATATGCTTAGTCATTAATAATAAAACTTTGTAGTTAAATTGGCAATCTTTAATATAGTATATAACATGGATGGCAAACTTATGTCATATGTGCCCAAAGTGGCATGCTGGAAAATTTTTTTGGCATTCAAAACTTGGAGCTGATATGCAGTGCTTCTGATAATCTGAAATTGGATTATCCAGATTGCAGATTATTGATGTTTTATTTTAGATATGTTATTTGAATGATTTTTAATCATCCCAGATTCATTTTTTTATTATATTTTAGATAATTGGCAATCAAACTTAGAATCAAATTAAAATTACAAATATTGTAAATAATATTCTTGCTGCAAATAAAAATATTTTTTGTTTCCTTTTTCAAAAAAAATAGAGCATTTGAATACATATATATGCAATTTATTTATTTTTTAATATTAAATTCATGTTATCCATAATTCCAATTTTTTGAGTACTTTACAGATTATCTGAGGAAATTAATCTGCTGACTACTCTAGTTGATCAGGAGTCTATTATATTGTTTAAAATTTAGATCAGTATGCAAGGGGTAGTTTTTACAAAACTTAGCCAATTTTGGTATGCACCCTTAAAAACATTTTCACCCTAGTATTTAAGATCAACTATTTTTCCTGAGTCCTCTACTATTCCACTGTAGTTTTATTTTATATTTTAGTTTATGAAATTTTGCAGATAGAATAAGTTTATTTAATTTGTATGACACCAAAAGACTGTGACAGAATAATTTGTTCTATATTAATGGAATGTGTTATTTAAATTTCCTGACTCAATTTATGTGATTTCAAAAGATAAATGTTTGGATTAATTGGCTTGTTTATTTTATATATCATTAGTAAGGTTTTGAATTCAAATCACTCGTCTTCATGTTTACTATATTGAAATTTGAATTCAAATACAGTGTTTTTCTTTTCCATGGATTTAATAATTTTTATTTGAAATTTATGATTAATTATCAACATTTAATATTTATATGGATTAAGATACACTTTTATGATAAATTTTCCATACAGAAAAATTTAAATTTATGGGAGTGTTAAAAATTTTCCCTCTTAAAAAATATATGATTTCTGACTTACATCCATTTAACCTACTTGTCTCTAATATATATGACCATTTGTGTTATGCAATATTGCCTTTATAATTCTCTCAATTTATACTTTAAAGATGACATAACAGTTAAAAATTATAAAATTACCAGCATGCATTTCTATTTTTAGAATATACAAAAGGGGAATAAGCTATCATAAATGCAAACATTTAGGATGGCATATATCCCTTTTGCATAATCTAAAAATAGAAATTCATATCAATCATATTATAACTTTCAATTGTTATGTCATCTTTAATACATTGCTCTTTATTTTTGTAATTATTTTTCTATTTATTAATTCAAGATAGCCAAAAGTGATGCACAAAGTGAAAATAGAACTTTCACAATATACAGTGCAGACAATTCTTGACTTACATATATCTGACATAAATAGATCTGTGCTTATGTAAAGATTTCCCAACTAAAAATAAAAATATACTGATCATAATGGATAAAGATATAATGCAGAGATACAAACATTTTTCTCTTAATTTCATCATTTATCATATGTACATATATTTTATAGGCTTATTAGGTTAATTTTAGTTAACAAGTTGGGCCCGAACCCAGAATTCTCCCTGGAAACCTAAAAGTGTGGATCTTTGAATTGAATCCAGATTCTCCAAGATGGTAAGCAGTTGCTTTACCATATGACTTAATGTGCTTATTTTTTAATATAGTTATTTTTAATGTTATATATTTATGACACAGTATAAAGTACTATTTTAGTATAGTACAGAATATAATCTGATATACATATGTTTTGACTTATGTAAAGTTTCACAAAACGATTCAGTTATGTCAGTTGGGGATTGCCTTCATATAGTATTAGACATGGAATTGCTCTGTCTAGTACTATGTACAATCTCTCTCCAACTTATGTAAATTCAACTTTACATAAAATATTTTCCATAAATTTTTTATATTTTTTCCAGACATAGAGCATTTATTGTATTTGAAGGTTATTACTTCAAACATGTTGCTCATAAAAATCCAAAGTATATTCACAGATTAACTGAAAATTTATGATTATATTTAATATGCTAAAAATATTTTCAGCCTATTCATTTGACCATATTCAGTTAGTCTAACTGAAAATGATTGAATGAATAGTCCAAAAACATTTTTTAGTGTATATTTTTATTAATATAATAATAAATTTAAGTTAACCTGGAATGTGCTTTGGATTTTTGTGATTGAACTTGATACACAGGATAAATTTCAAAGATATTAATTTATATTATTAAAACTTCATATTATTTGATTTATTTATGTTTTTATGTGTGTTTGTTGATACAATATCATTCCATGCGCTGTTGCTTTCTTTTTTCAGTCAAGGAATAATATGGCATAATGCATATAGGTTATATCAGTATAATCCATCTAGCTCCAGAGTTTTTGATTCAAAACTTTTGTTAAAAAATTATTTTTCAACTTATGCAAAATTCAAGTTATATGAAAAGCTTTTGTCCCAATTATTTTCACAATTATATTGTATATTGTGAAAATTCCATTTTTCTTCTTAAAGTTTATTTACCAACAGATTTTATCCCGGCACTGGGAAATTGTGGAATTCTTCTCCCGCATGCAAAAAATAAAAAATAAAAATTCTGATATTAAAGAATTTTTTAAAAAATCAGGAAAAATTAGAAATTTCTTAAATTACTAGATCCTTCCTAAATTGCTAGATCCTTCCTGATGAATTCATAAAATTTTGCAATGGATCAAAAAAAGCTGAAGGAAAAAAAAATTAAGTGGGAATCTTGCAGTTTGAGATTCTGCACTTCCCTATACTAAAAAAAAGTTTTTTTGATAATTAATCATTTCTGAAAATAGTTTATCATTTTGCGACACTGTAGTCGTCAGCTTCGCTTTGTATTCAGATGGATACCCAGTTTTACCCCACCCATGAGGCAAAACTGTGTATTTGCACTTTTTAAAAAAAAATCTATGTAAGGAATACACACAGTTTTGACATAAAAAAAACCAATAACTCCTGATAGGTTAACATCATTGTTGATTAGCATTCTATCAGGAACTATTGGTAGCCTAATAACATAATTTTGAAAATTTTTCTGTTCAAATTCAATAATAATGTGTGAATTCAAAGCTAAGGTACCTGGTTTTGCCTCATTTCTTGTATATTCAGCGATATATATCAAATTTACCAAATTCATTTGAGAATTATACATAATCACCAATAAAAGTGAGAAATTCTGGCATATTTATCCAATTTTCCAACTTCATTTGGGAATTATGTAATATCGCTGTAACATACTAGTATTATATAGGATATTCTCTGACATACATATTTAGACTTATTTTTCATTTCAATGAACAATCCACCTATTAAGTCAGAGAGTTTTTGTAACTGGAAATCTATCTATTCTAAATTATTTAGAATATCTAAAATTTATGTTCTTTTTTGAAATTAAAAATTGATTTGGCCATATAAAATCTTTAAGCCTGAAAAGAAAGTGAATTTTGTTTATAATGTATAATTTTAATGAATAAAAAGAATTTTACATAAAATTGCATATTTCAGATGAGTTTTATAAATATTAATTGTAACTTTTTTAACAATTCTATAATATTTCTGATACTATTTTGGCAATTAAAATGAAGAAAACTGCAAATGTCAATTATAAAAAAAAACAATCTTAATTAATCCAGGAAATTTTATAACTGTTCTTTCCTGATCAAGCAAAGACTGATTTATACTAAGAAAATATAAATTAAAGAAAAAATTATTATTTTTAATAATTTTAACAGCACTTTGTAATTATACCAATAATTAAAAACAGAATATAAATTATATTACAAATTACAGTTCATAAAGATAAATTAATTATTATTAAATACAAGTAAATAAATATGTGATAGAACAAATAAATAATAGAGAAATCTTGGACTTATGATAGCCTAAATTATTGCAATTCATACTTATGACGGCAATTACAGTATTTACAATGGAAATTTGTACTTATGATAGTTGATATCAAAAAATTTTGCAATAATAGGAATCACATTGATCTACAATAGATTTTCAGTTGTTTTATTTCAATTCAAGAATGTTTTCTGAGATTTCTACAATGAAATCACATAATATAAAAAAATTAACTTTAAAAAAAGCATTTGTACAAAGTATTCTAACTGTATATTTAATATTTGAGATAAAAATTGGAAATGATCAACATATATCAATATTATAGTTCATAAAAATGATTAAGAAAAAGTGTCAAAAATTTCTGCAGAAAATGTAATAATATCGTGAAAATTATTTTTTACCTCTCCCATATATAATTTAATTGAAATTATAATTAAGACATATTCTAGCATTAAATATAATTAAAATCAACTAGCATCTTACTTTTAAAATAATATTACTAGAAATAGTAATATTATTTGAAAAGTAATATGCTAGTTAAGATGCAATCTGATGAAGAGTTCATCAAGGAGACAGTGTCTCTCCAAAATTGTTCACAGCCTACCTAGAAGAAATATTCCAATAAATAAATGGATGGTAACACAAAGGAATTAACTTCAATGGAGAGTATCTCAACCCACCTGAGATTTGCAGATGATATAGTGCTGTTCTCCCAAACACCAAATGAATCGCAGGAAATGCTAAGTTACCTCAAGACAGAAAACAAGAAAATAGTCAGCAAATAAATTATGTGAAGATAATGTTCAACATACAAGTAAATCCACAACCAGTGATAATAGAAGGCTGAACAATTGAAAGGGTGGAAGAATACAGGACAAGTAATCACAACACAAGCAGAACAGATGAGAGAAATTCAACATAGGATGCAGTTGAGATATATACATATGGCCAATACAGTAACTTCCTAAGGAATAATAGGATATTGATATGACTCAAAAGGAAACTCTTCAGCATGTCATACTACAAGTAATGATGTATGGCTGTGAAACATGGATCTTTGGAAATAGGTTACAAAAGAAATAGAACAGAAACTAACAACAACCCAAAAAGCATGGAAAGATACATGTTAGGATTCGTCAACAGAGACTACAAGACCAACATCCAGATAAGCAAACAAACCAAAGTAGAAGACATATTACTAATAGCTAGAAGCAGTAAGCGGCATTGAGCAAGCCACATAGCAAGATATACTGATAACCAGTTGTCAAAGAGAATTACAGAGTGGCAACCAAGGTATGGGAAAATAAATCCTGGCAGGCAATACAAATGATGGAGAGATAATATAAGAAAAGTAATTGGCTCCCAGTAGATGCAGATTGCACAAGATAGGTACATCTGGAAACAAGGAAGGAGACATATGTATCCAGCAATGGATGAAATAAGAAATGATGATTATATAAAAACAAATATTCTGACTGATTGACTCATCAATTCTCAATCCAGACTCCTGACCTAGAAACATGAAATTCAGAGAATATATTCCTTTCATGATATAAATACCCACTAAAAAAGGATTTATAGATATTTGACCTCTAAAGAAGTAAAATGTGTTTTCACAGATTCCTAAATATCTCTTATGCTTAATAAGATATTGACTTGATTTTTTTTAATACAGGGTGTCTCAAAAGGTTGTTGCCAAACTTAACATGCTGGTCTGTCATACCATGACAAACAAGATTTACTCATGAACTTGTGTCCGAAAATGTGAACTGCAACCACTAGAAGGCGATGTTCGCAGGTGTAGAGTAAGAGAAAGAAAGGATGTCAAAAGAGGTGTTAATGTGACTTTTATTAAAAAACATGGTTAAATCACAGATGTTCAAAATTCCTTCCATTCGCCTCAATGCATGCCTCACAATGTCGACACATGGATTCATGGACCCGTTCAAAATGGGTAGGTGTGTCATGGACACGTGCTGCCGCTTCCACAATCCTGGCGATGAGATCCATGTCCACTGTTACAGTTGTCTCGTACACCATGGACTTCAAGTATCCCCACAGGTAGAAATCCAGAGGAGTCAGGTCGGGATCGTGGTGGCCATGTTACTGGTCTGCTTCTGCCAATCCAGCGATCAGGATATGTCCTATTGAGGTATTCCCGCACAGTGCTGGTAAAATGTGCATGCGCTCCATCATGCTGAAACCAGATATTTCAGCGTGTAGCTGCTGGAACATCAACCATTAGATTTGGCAACACTTTCTAAAAAAGTGCGATAGGTATTCCCGTCGAGGCATTGAGGTAGGATGTAAGGGCCAGTTAACATGTCACCGATAATACCAGCCCAAATGTTTATGGTGAAGCGGTGTTGACTTGCATGGGCACGTGTACACCTTGGGTTTGCATGCGCCCACACATGCATGTTGTTTAGGTTCAGGACACCGTCCCGTGTAAAAGAGGCTTCATCGGAAAACAAAATCCACGATGGAAATTCCGGCTGTGCGACTCGTTTGTGCAAATACCAGCGTGCGAATGCAACGCGTTGGGAATAATCGGCATCGCACAATGCCTGTACTCTATGGATGTGGTAGGGGCGTTGCATGTCCTCATGCAGTATGCGCATAACACTGGAACGATGTACACCCAAACCACGTTCGACTGCTCAGACTTGTTTGTAAGTTCCTCTCAAAAAGAATTCACATTAGTAAACCGCATTAGTAAACTGATTCATCCTTCTCCTGCAACATCCTCACCTGAAATGATCATGTTTCCCGTTCTCCCATAAGACTGCAAACATCACCTTCTAGCGGTTGCAGTTCACATTTTCGGACATAAGTTCATGAGTAAATCTTGTTTGTCATGGTATGACAGACCAGCATGTTAAGTTTGGCAATGACCTTTTGAGACACCCTGTATAAGTTACTCACACAAATGCTTAAAAACATAATTCAGGATTTTGCCCTAAATCAACCCCTAAAGGGGTGAATTATAGAATCCTTTGTATCTCCTGTGCTTGTTGAGTTATAGCATTCTTTTTTGGTATCTTTTTAAAATCTTTAGAAAGTGTTTTAATAATTTTTTAAAATTTCACCGCTTAAGGCATAAAAAGGAGATAAAAGTAAAAAGGAGTATTTTTTATTTGATAGAGGATATTTCTACAGTGATCCCCTAATAGTTTTTTGTAGACTTATTATCCATATCTTTATGAAAATGAAACAATGAAGCTAAGAAACTTTAAAAATATATAAAACCAATTTGAAAAAAAGAGAAGGAACAAAAATGCATTAAAAAAGTGAAAACATTTCTTTTTTAAATTAAAATTTTTCAGTTGTAATCAAAAGAAAGTTTATTGGAATCAAAATGTATTTAAAATAGTTAAATATAGTAGTGAAGCAAAGGTAACAAGCTATTTGAAATAAATCCTTTGATTTTTAAAAATTATTACCAAAAATTTCTCTTCAACTTAGACTGATTTATGTTAAGAAAAAAGCAGATCAAAAAGCATAATAAAATGGCAGTTCACTTCGGTGACCTAAATTTGACTTCGCTGCACCTATCACAGAGGTTATATATGTTACTATTCATATATTTTATTTATACAGCAATACCTTGCATAGTCTGGTTTCAAATAGTCTGGGTTTCACTATAGTCCGGATTGTAATTGTTAAAAAAAATTTTTAATTACTTTATTTTTTTAGAATAAATATGAAATGTAGGTGTGCTTGCTACTTATTACCTATATATGACTTGAATAGTCACTATGATGAGCTGAGACAAGCAGGCGGCTGCTCCAGTGTTGCCAAATTTATCTGAACAAGTTTATAGTGCCTGCTTCTCAAGTGCAATGTCGTCAGTTGTTTACCGCAAACGCTTAATTGAATTATTGAATGGGAAAGAATACTGGGCATATCGGTGTTTGCGACTCATCAGCCAGTGGTGGCCCAGTTCAAGTGGGAATCAAAACTGGGCATATCGGTGTTTGCGACTCATCAGCCAGTGGTGGCCCAGTTCAAGTGGGAATCTGCCTTTATGCAGAGCGCCACTCTGGGTTTGTAATGGCGCTGAGCAGCCGACTTGGAGAAAGTGAATGCGTTCACCTGCTGGGCGAGCCCTCTTTATCTATTCGTCTTTATCGGCTCAGATCCACTTTCTGTCCCCTTCTGTCTATTATAAATCTTTATAAAAGATTTTAATGTTTAATGCGTATGAAATAATTATTAATGTAAGAATTTACGATTTAAAAAAAACATATGAGCAAATCGAAAATTTCTTGGAACCAGTTATAATTTTTCCCATAGATTATGTATTTCGAATAGTCCGGTTTCAATTAGTCCGGTAAGAAAGAGGAACCAATTAACCGGACTATGCGAGGTATTGCTGTACTATATACAATTACAAGATGATATCAAAAAGTTTCGAGACTAGTTCTGTTTACAAGAAAGTACTTTATTTATCTATGTTTACAGATTATCACTTTCAAATTAGTCCTTTTGCACAGCAATACAGTATTCCCAGTGTTCCTGTCACTTTGAGACACACTTCTAAAAGAAGACTTCAAGGACGTTTTCCAGAAGTGACTTCTGGAATATGTCCTTGAAGTCTTCTTTTAGAAGCGTGTCAAGCACCTTCTGCGATTCATGCTGGATCTCATCTTTGGGAAAATAGCAAAGTCTACAGGAACAAAATCTGGCGAATAGGGTGGGTGAGGAAGTGAGACCATGTTGTTTCTGGCAGGAAATTCATGTATGAAAAGAGCTCGATGAGAAGAGTGCATTGTTGGAGCAGCCAGTTTTTAGTGTGCCACAGATCTGGTCACTTTTGGTGAATGTTCTCCCTCAGATGTCCTAAAATCTGGCAGTAGAACTCACTATTGACAGTCTGGCCAATGGGATGAATTCTTGATGCACCATCCTGCGAATGTCGAAAAAGACGATGAGCATGCACAAGATCTGCTTTGCCTTTTTCAGTCATAGAGATGATGGACTCATCCATTGTGATGCCACAGATATTCTTGATTGAATTATGTCAAGCATGTCTATGGCAGATTTGCACAGTTTAATGCAGAATTTCACATTTGCTCTTTGTTCCAACTTGATGTCCATGATGAAATCGCAGACATGGTAATGTATGTGGTCAGAGTAGCACCAGTTGCAGAACTTCTGATATACACAGGAAATGTCTCTTAGCACACTGACATATGTAGGTTATTGCCCCGTGACTGTATGCAGTCCTCTGCTACCATTTGTTGACAAGTTACAGAATTAATTTTGAAACTTTTTGATACCACCTCATATTACAAAGAGTAAAAAAAAATTCACCCTTAGTGAAATACTAGCATAACAAGTATAGTTGATAATATCATATAAAATGTCACAGATAATATCATGGATTCTTCAAGAACATAGCAAAATGAAATAAGGGAATGGGATTCTTCTCAAGAGGGAGAAATTAGACTGATTGGTGATAGTTTGCCCATAGTCTTTTTTTTTTCTTTTGAATGGTAAGCTTGGTGTCTAAATTTTTATTCCCCTTTCCACTCGAATAGAGTACTAAGGGACCGTAATGAGCCAAAATTAAATGTGAAAAGTAGAAGAAGCAAAGAACTGTTCTAACTCAACCTACGTGATGACGTGTGTGAGAGTAACCCTGTATAGAGGAATAATAAAACGTATTCTATGTTAGGTAGAAGCTTAGAATTATGTTAGTAGAAATTAAGTACTATGTTATTAGAATTCTAGAACTAGTTAGTAGTATTATATATCTAGAAAATAAGAGTAAAACTTATTTTAAGTTAGCAAAAGACATAACTATGTTAATACCTAAAACTAATAATTTTTATTTTTTTTTATTATTATTTTTTAATTAAATAAAATGTTAGTGTATTAGTAACTTAGGACTAGACTTACATCTATAATCAACATACCACAGTCACTCATCTTAAGAAATGATAGGACAGAAGGAGGTAGTAATACCAACCAGACCTAACCTAAATATTCTGATATCTTCACACCCACAAGAAAGAAAGTGTGGGAGTAAACATACCACTGACACACCTCAGCCATCAGGAAAAACCAATGGAAGTATGTCATTGGAGAAAAACCAACAGCTGAAGTGCACCGGAGGAGGCAGTTTGCCTGGAAATAAGAATCCATTCACACAAACACATTCACTCTATGCCACTGGCATTATATCCAATAAAAATGGAAATCTGACACCAAGTAGTCAAACCAATTGAAGAAACAGGTGGAAACACCATAAAAACTTTGGAAAAGCTAAAGTCAACTTTAACTATTAAGGAAACAAAGTAATATTGAAAGAACAAAAATGAATGAAAGAAAATCCCAGAAATCGTAAGCAATAATGGCCTTGCAAAAAGAAATGCAGAAACCTATTGGAAGAACTTCAACAAGAGAAAAGCTGAGGGACACCAATAACAGCCATCAAGACTGTTAGAGAAACATCAAAACAAAGCTAAACATAAAAACAATGCTTCTGGGCCCCTCAGCTCACAGAACTAAGGAAGGAAACAAAGAACGATCCGAAGAGATACCCAGAAACGATGAATGATATCAACCCTGCAAAAGAATCACAGAGATCCCACGGTAACACTGTAACAAGAGAAAAGTTGAGAAGCACCAATTACAGCCCTCAAAACTGTTAAGGAAACATCAAACCTAGCTTAATAGATAATAATACCACCAACTGTCTACTATACTTCACAACTTAATAGAAAATCGTATATAAAGTTGTATTCAGATATATAATACCAAATTATTTATCAGGAAAGTTTTACGACTTTTAAGATTTACTCAGTTTTCGAATTTTGAGCTTTATGCAGATGCTCGCTATGCCTGTTGTAAATATAAATAAATAAATACATTAATAAATTTTTCAGAATAAAAAGTATGAATTGTTTAATTGCTTATCAATAATGTTAAATATACAGTGGACTCGCGTTTTTACGAACTCCCAATTTACGAACTATTTAGTTGGTCCCAAAAAGACCCTAATGTTAATTAATGTCCTTCTCATTTACGAACTCTTTTGGGGGTCTGTACAAGTTCGTAAAATCAGGAGTCCACTGTAACTATATATCATTTTTAAATTATGAAAAGCTTGACATTTTGACAAATTCCAACAGTATAAAGAAAAACTGGAGATGAACAGTATAAAATCTGATACTATACGGTACATATTCCAATATTTGTTGAAATGGAGAATATTAACAGCATTACGCTGATAATACTCTCCATTTTAACAATTATTGGGTGGATTTATAGGTATGCGCAATGCGCGCAGAAGTAGGGTCAATGTAAGCAAGGGCTCCCAGATTTTAAGCAAACAGACACACAAAACATATGATTATACAGTATATATCTTTTTTTACGGTTTAAAATTTCAATTTTGGGCCCGTATAAGATCCTTGGCAAATAAAGATCGACTTATCGATGGATCTAGATTGAGGATTTTTTCAAACAACATTTAGTAAATTATCATAAGTGTGCATCGCATTCTGATAAAACTAATTTTTATCTCATCAAATCTACGATAATTATTAAATAAAATTTATTCAAATAAAGATGAATTTTTTTTAATTTGATTAAAACCTACACGATCATCATCATTTTTAAAATATTAGATTATACTAAAAATTCGAATATATTTATATATATAATCAAAACGGCACCAAGAAAAGCTGAGCGCAGTTCCCCCGTTAACCATAAATCCGCCACCATCAATATTGAGCATTTGTTTGCTTTTTTATTTGGATTCTGATTCCTTAATTATTTTGTCTTCGTAATTATATTCAAGAAGGAGATTGTTTTTAAAACAAATGATCAGAAGTGCTAGAATGAAGTGATGACGACGCAAACAGGAAGAATTGCATACAAAAGGATGGGTTATGAAAATCCATTATCATTGATTATTATCCATTTCTATCATTGATTATTGGAAAAAGGACCCTTTATTATTTTTGTTAATTTTCCAAATATGCAACTTTTACGATGACTAAGTTCTTCAGAATATTTTGATGTTTAATGGATTCTTTTTAAAACTGATTTTATAATTTAATATTAATTATTAAATCGAATAAGAATGAATTCCTGTTAATCTGAAAAAAAAATTAATAAAACTAATTTTTGAAAAATCCTATTTATATGGGAAAGGAATGGGAATTTTATCATTTGTTAAACAAAACCATAAACAATTCGGAGAGAAAAACAAAAGATCAACTTAAGTGACGGATCTAATTAATAAAACTAATTTTTGAAAAATACTATTTATATGGGAAAGGAATGGGAATTTTATCATTTGTCAAACAAAACCATAAACAATTCGGAGAGAAAAACAAAAGATCAACTTAAGTGACGGATCTAGATTGAGGATTTTCTCAAACAACATTTAGTAAATTATCATAACTGTATTCTGATAAAACTAATTTTTTTATCTCATCAAATCTATGATAATTATTAAATAAAATTTATTATTTTATTTAACTCAATCAAATAGCCCAAAGAAAAATTGAGTGCCAGGTCCCCATAAACCATAAATCTGTCACTGACTATCAAAGATTATAAAAATTTTATTGGAAATATCAGAAACTGCCATATGTTAAAAATTCCAATATATTTATTTACATAATCAAAAACGGCCCCAATAAAGCTGAACGCAGGTTCCTGCAAACCATAAATCCACCACTTTGTACTAAAAAATAAGATTTTTTTTCCCCTCGTTGGCATGCACGTGTATATATTGTACATTTTCACATACATTCACATAGAACTGTTTCCTTAAAAAATAATTTATTTGGAAAATGCATATAAGCCGATATGGTTAAATTGCTCCCAATATAGAACAATAAGTCTAATGAATCATTTTACAAATTTTTATTCAGTATTTTCAACAAACATTCGAAAAGTTACATTATTTAACGTATCTATTTTGACAGTATATTGACATTCAGGAAGGTGAATTCTATTATAATGGAAAAATTTTTCGCATTATTTTTTTTTTGCCTAAAGATCTAATGAGGTTCATTTAACGGTTAGTATAAAAAGAAAAAGGTTTTATTTATGCATAAACTTTTGTTAATATTATTATTTTATGTGAGTTCCCTGGAAAAGCATTTTAAGAAAATTCACGTTCAACTTTAAATAACACTTTTGTCACTATTCCAATCTAATCTTGAAATAGAAACACAAATTGGACTGGTTTTCTCACTTTCCAGATTTAGCGTAAATTGAACCTACTTAAAAAAAATTGAAAACTGAACTGAATTAATTATATTATTTCAGAAATACAAAATTTTTATTAAAACTTCATTAAATTTTTGAGGTATTTCTATCTCTATCAGCGATTTTATGAGAGATATTTTTTAATTCTCAGTGTAGTGATCAATCGAAATAAAAATACTAATAATCAAGAAATTTTAAATCAGTAGAATTGATTTTCAATATAATATCTCAGTTCACTTGATTATATTATTTAAACACGTTTAATATGCAAAATAAAGAAAATATAAACATGCTTGGTTAATATGAACTCATTTCGAATTAATTTTTTTGTGAAAAAAATTTACAAATTCTTTAAAAGACCATAACAAGATCAGGTGAAATAATATTAGCTGGAATCAAAAATGATTATTATATAGTATACATACAATATTTATAGCAAATTTAAACCTATATAGTTAGTTTGATTTTCTCCCATCATATACAGTACTATACATTATTATATAAGAATTAATACGTGCCCGTGTTGATAAAATCCTCGAAATTTATCAATAATTTAAATAAAACGAAATTAATAAATACCCTATTAGTTTAACATTTTTTTTTTTGAAACTATACAGATTCTGAAATCTCAGATTTTTATGAAATAATTTGAGATTAAAAAATTTAAATTTTTTTATGTGCTCTATGCCCAACAAAATTTGTAGGTACAATAGTTTTGTCGTCATTACTCTAAGTTAACTGTACCAAACATTTTTAATCGCGCACCCCTTTATCAATAAAAAATAGAGCACGCATCCTATACAACATATATTATGACGAGGAAGAAAACACGCACTCCTGAAAATTTCTTACCCTTACGCACTCCTACAGATGCGTGCATCACATTTTGGGGACCACTAATTTATATCATTGAATTTCTTGCTGTAAAATCTATTATTAATAATAATTAATGACCTATATTCATAATTTAGAATAAAATTGTTACATCCGATATACAGTATTGGCATGTACGGAATTCCTCATTCTTCCTTACTAGTTTTCTTTCCCTCACAACTCTATTTTAAGAAATGATTGCTCTGGAGCAGGAAACGAGTGCCTCCTGTATTCCATCGTTATAAACTCAATGATTCAATATTTATTCCATAAAATTAATTTTGAATAATCATTTGGTCAAGCTACAAGTTTTATTTGTGGCTGTTCGCATCCATTTATTTGTACGATGTTTGCACTCATCTATTTATATTAACTTTGATACATCTTACTGATCAACATTGATTTTTCACTTTTCTTTCATTAGGCTTCAGAAGAATTTATATAACACATTTTTATATAATTTTTTAAAATTTATAAATTTTAGAAAATTATAAATGTTACTCCTAATTTTTTATATATATATTTTTTTTAACAAACGATAAGCCGTTTATACCCCGTTCGCACTACCTTAAGTTAAAGAACTTTAAGTTAAACTCGTTTAAGATAAAGACGTTTGTTATAGGAGGCGTTCGCACTCAACAATCACTAATGATCTTTAGTCTGAAATAACGTCATTTCCTCTGACGTTATAAGCTTACCTAAATACTGATGTTAAATTTCCAATTTTATTCTAACTTCAAATGGTGTTCGAATGAAGCGATACTCTTTTAATCCCTCGGAAATTCTTTCATACACTTTTCTATTCCTTTTCTGACTTCTTAAGTCAGAAAAGGAATAGAAGTCAAATTGCTTTGCCACAATTGAATAAGTATTTTTACTTCGCCTTCATCCCAATTTTTTTGTTTATTTTTACATCCGCCATTTTATTTTAAAAAAAGCGCCCCCTGCCTATTTCTAAAGTTTTGACGTCACTAACGACGTTAAAACGTCTTTAAAGACGTTCTCGAAACACCTTTAACTTAACGATGTTGTGAAACATCGTTAAGTTAAAGACCGGTGTTCGCACTACTAATTTTAATTGTAGTTGGGACTTAAAGATCTTTATCTTTGCAAGTGCGAACGGGGTATAAGTGATGTACTATCATTTTAACAAACAGTAATTAATAACTCTAAATTCAAATAAAACAAATAAAAAGACACACCTCCCGAAATTCTATTTTATCCAATATTTTATGCCAAAAAATATTTAATATTTTAACTAATTCTTTATTTTTTAACTTCCGTATGAAATATCTGCATTAATGATTAATTTTTTCCAAAAAAATATTACTGTTATCAAAATTTTAAATTTTCTTACTTTAATTATCCAAAAAATTTTTTTACCTTATCTAATTAGGTACAGATAGGCCTCGATTAGTGCGAGTTCGATTAATGCGACTTATAAAATTGATACCGTTTTTCAGTTAGTGCGAGCAAATATTCGATTAATGCGAGTTGTAAGTATAGACCAGTCTTACTAACAAAGGTCTGTGATTAATGCGAATTGTAAGCATAGACCAGTCTTACTAACAAAGATCCGTCCCCTTTTACAACTTATAAAAATGATACCGTTTTTCACTTAGTGCGAGCAAATATTCGACTGCGAGTTATGAGCATAATCCAGTCTTACTAACAAAGGTCCGTCCCCTTTTATGATGCCAATTAACAAATTACCGTTAACCAATCTCGTTCAGATTTAAGGAGCGTTCTTTTATATTATCAGATCGCTGTTTATTACGAATATTTTTATTCCATTTGACATTGGCGATTATTAAATATTGACATACTTCTTTCTGTTTATAATTTGCTTTGTTTAATTAATAATTTAATTTTATTTAAATTAACTATCATCATATTTTCTTCAAATTAAAATTACCTATAGATTAACATATGCAGGATAGATGTTAAGCAATAAGGGTAATATATATTTTTTATTCTTTATGAAATAAATTTTTTTCCTTTTAATGAAAAAAATATCATATAAAAAAGTTTTTCATAAGAGAATCTATTTTTTTAGTTATAAAGTATTATATTAATTGAAATTCATTGTTTTTTTGTGTATAAATTTTAAAAATATTTTTAATATTATAGAAGGCAATGAAATAATATATAAAGAAGTCTAATAATTATTATTACAGTATTTGTTTAATTAATTAACAAATAAATTTTTAGAAATGATTTGATTTTAATAGATAATATAGTAAATAAAACATTTGAATAACAAATTCTAGATTATCATCTCTTTTCATATTAAGTTATTTCAACTTTTATGTAGATTCATAATTATTTAAAGAAATTAAGAATATGTAATACATATAAAAATTTCTTGATAAAATTTTATATTGAATTCATTCTGCCATTTATCTATGCATAGAATTAACATTCTTTTCAAATCACATGGTTCAAATTGAATACAAATGCTTTGATAGGTTGAAATGTTCGTGTTCTAATAAATATTCGTAATTATATTTTAATCATTTAATAGAGTCAATAAAACTTATAAAAATAATATACACCCGACAGTAGTGTAGTACCGACATTTAATTTTTGCCACCCGAAAGAATTATCGATATACAAATATTTGCATAGTTTTTCACGAAAAGTTACATAAAAATGAAAGGTCTTTTTGATATTGATTATTTGATCATTTTTGCACTATTATTATCATTTTATATTTAACATGATGGCGAGAAGGTACTTTTGCGTCCATATTTAAATTTCCTTGATGTCGACTATCCCTCGTTGCCTTTCTGGAATCAAGCACCTATGCATACAAACAAAACCCAAAGTAAAGAATGAAATTAAAATCTTGCCAAATGATAACAGATTTATATTATAGATACTTAGATTATAATGTTCTAATTGAAAAAATACAACATATAAATACTATAATGGCTAAATTAATTTTTTGCAGGTAAAAAAAAAAATGGAAGCAAAATACAGTGGACTCGCGTTTTTAAGAATTATATAATTGGTCCAAAAAAGTCCCTAATGTTAATTAATGCCATTCCCATTTACGAACTTTTTTTGTGGGTCTGCACGAATTTGTAAAATCGAGAGTCCACTGTATAACCAAAGCATTTAAGTAATTTTTTGAATTTTTTTTATTTAATTATACAGAATGGTGTATTAGCAGATATATCAGACAAATGACATATATATTAATATACCTTTATGAAAATTGCTACATTAATTTGGGCTAATTCAAATTAATGTAGCAATTTTCATAAATAATTTTATCATATATAATACAAATGCTTTGATAGGTATGCTTTGGTAGGATAATTTTATCATATATAATACAAATGCTTTGTAAATTTTGAAACTAATTTAGGATCATCATAAAAAATATAGCTAATTTTTTATAATGATGTAATTTTTACAATTGCCATTCACATTGAAGTCCAGAAGTCAATCTATACATAAAGTATATGCAATACTTTTTTGCAAAAATATTGCTTATGACCTTAAATTTTCTTATTTATGCTTAAAGTAGGTTAATAAATTTCATTTGACCAGATTAGTAAATTTTCATTTACTAATCTGTCAATCTGTCTAATCTATTTTGTATATATTGATTTAAGCATTATTATACTTAATATGCAAAATTTTTAGGACAATGCATAAGTTAAGGACTTATTATAATCAGAGAGTTATGGATATATACAAATATATATTATATATTTATTGTATTTGATTTGAAATGTAACAACAGAGTCTTTGTTGTAGTTTAGTTCAAACTATGACATATGCTAGACTTATCTCTGCTGAAAAATTTGCGGTTAAATTACATATGATCAGATTTTATTATAGAAAAAATTTGATTTTAAATAAACAATATATAGTAATTTTATGTTTATTATATTAATATATCAATAAAATTGTTGGATTTAAATAATTTTATTATTAATTTCATAATATAAATCATAATTATTATTATTTTTGATTACAGAATTATGTATAGCAAGCATATAAAAGATACAGCAGAAGTTTTAATCATTGGAGGAGGTGTTGTGGGTGTTAGTATTACTTATCATCTTGCTCGTTTAGGAGTACCTAATGTAATACTTTTAGAAAAATCTGATTTAACAGCTGGTTCTACATGGCATGCTGTAAGTAAACATTTTTAAAAATAAATATTTAAAATATATACAAAAACACATATTTTTCTGTAATAAATCAAATAAAAATAACAACAGCTTAAAAAGTGAACCAAAAATAAAACTTTTAAGCTGTTTTTATTATTTATATTTGTTTTATAAACCTGGATTTTATATGAATGTAAAGTAAATAAATATTTTGTTATTAATTCCTATAGAGTCCAATTTATTAAATTTCAAATTTGATTTTTTTTAAATTAAAAATACTTAACGAGAATAAAATTAAACTTCAAGCATATTCATTAAAATAAACTATATAACTGAATTAAAGTATTTTAACTGAGGCAGGCTACATGGACAGCTGAAAACATTTTTGATTAAATAGTTCATCTTGCTGAATGTACTTGTTTACTTTGTTTAGATTTTATAATAAAAAAATCTTGTATTGCTTAAAAAGATATGATATTAAAACTCTAGTTCAGCATGTGTATTGGAAATTTGATGAAAATATCAGTATTAAGACATTTAAGAAATATTAAAAATGAATTTATTTTAAATGATATATATAAAAAGTATATAAAATATTATGAAAGTTGATGAATGCTACTCTAAGTGTCTTATCTATTTTACTGGCAACATATAGCTATATGTTGAATGTCATAAAAAAAATCTATTAAATACCATAATTTAATAACTATTACAGGGAAAAGTCATAATTTTTAAATGACTGAAACTGCACAGTTGATTAATTAGCTTATGCCATTGAAGATGATTTTGATGGCATATACTGTATTTTAGTCCATAATCTTTAATCATTTTGAAATAAAGACACATTCAGAAAACAGATGATTACTGTAGAAAAGGGCTGCCCAACCTTTTTATGACTGCGAGCTATTTTTTTCACCAGAGCGATACAGCGATCCACTGATATCTAGGGAATAAAAGTACAAAAATAGCAACATCATCTATATAATTCAAATTTATTAAGTAAAATAAACAATAATTCATAACATGAAAATATGAAAATAACTACAAATATATGGTTGCATAAAAATTTTAATGCGATATTTGGCATTGAGTAGATTTTGCAATTGATTCAAAATTTGGATTGTGTGACAAGAGAGAGAATCTTAAAATTTTTATGAACATATTTTGTTGTGAAAATCATGTTTTGTTGTGTTTTGTTTGATTTTAAATCTATAATTTTTGCTCTGAATATTTGGGAGTTTTTCAAACATTCATTTTCATAATTGGAGACCATTGTCTGAAAATATCTTTCAATATTTCCCATTTTTGGAATAGCAACAACTGAATTACATATTAGACAAGAGCATTTGCCATGGAAAAACTATGGAAAAAATAAAATTAAAACTTATCATGATAATGATAAGTTTTAATTTAATGATAAGTTTTTATTTTCTTTTCTATGCTCATAATAATGGCTAAAAAAGAAAACAAATTTTAAAAAATTGAAGTTTATTTTTTAATAAATTTAACCCTTTTAATGCCGAACAACAATATATTGTTGTCTGGACTTGAGTAGTGTAATAAAAAAGAAAAAACATTTGAACCTATAAACACATTTATCCAACAAACTTTTGCTTACTCATCGAAATGATCTCCATTTATTGTTTTTGATATATTATTATGTTTTACTGATGATAAAAGAGAAAAAGAACAAAAACAAAAAGGGATAACCTTGCTTTTTTGTTTCAACAAGAACATAGACCATCTTTACTATGTATTATAAAGTGGAAGTTTAACAAGCGAATTGATTGGAAGATGATCAGAGGTTTGGGATCAACTAAAAAGCTTGTCATGATCAACTGGTTGAGCAGCCCTGCTGTAGAAAATTCAGAAATGCATGTTAACTACTAAACACTATATTGTTTGGTGCACATAACCTGTAAAGTGAAAAATTTTATCAGCTATTTTGCCAAGTCATAGATTTTTAATAATCTGTTTATATTGAAATTTTTTACAATATTGCATTATTTTACTAAATATAAAAAACTATTATGCTGAATAAGAGTAAAAGTTTATATGTTCTATTTTCATAATTTTATAATCAAAGATCCTTAGTTTGAGCAATTCATTGTTTTAGAGAATATGATTTGTTATTATTTAATTAAAAAGCATAGTAAATACAAATCACTATTTTATATTTCTGAAATCATTTAAATCTGTAAGAGAATTTTTAATCTACAAAGAAAATTTTTTCTCTTTTGTAAACTTTTTTAATAGTATATTAGCTACTAAAACTACTCAAACAAACATAAATATAATCTTTAAGCTCTTTAGCAATCAAATACTTTATCATCAGAAGTGTTTTGAATGTACTTTGAATCTTCCTCAGCTTCTAGGTAGTATGTATTAGAAGCTGAGAGCAACACCAAATGCATTGAAAACTTTTCTGACAATAAAGTATTTGACTGCTAAAAGGGCTTAAAGGTTAATATTTGTGACTTAGTTTTAAGGCTATCAATTTAAAATCAGCCCAACTATTAGCTTTTCTATGTTATCTTGCATTTTGTATTTATAAAATCCAAACTCTATGTGCAGCTATTTATTTTTATTACAATATAATAAATTTTTTTATCAGGAGAATTTTAATATAGTATTTTCTTTTATTTTTTCCACCATCAACTTTTTAACATTTTATTTTTTAATTATTTTAGGCAGGCTTAACTGCATTTTATCATCCTGGAATAAACATGAAGAGAGTGCATTACTATAGTATTAATCTGTTTAGTCAGCTAGAAGAGGAAACTGGAAAAGTAAATTTTAGGGCCTATTCTTAAATATTATAAAATTTTTAATTTGAAATTAATATTTTATTTATTACACTAATTTAGTGTAATTTTTAGTTTAAGTTATTTATGATATAATTGTTTGATAAGATTTTTTGGTCTAGAATTGATAGCTTAGCAGTCAATGCACTGGATTATCAATTCAGTGATATAGAATAATAATATGCTCAACCAGGGCCGTGCGGTGCTATGAGGCAGAGAGACGACCGCCTCAGGCGGCACCATAAGGGGGCAGCATAAACAGCAAAATCAAAATACAATTTGAACCATTTAATAATTAGAAATCTTTAGGCAATGCTTTTCTATATTGATCTATGTTGATAGTTCTGCTTTGAGCTTACAATTATTGACAATATTTGATTTTAATGTTAGTTTGTCTCAAGAAGTGGCAAGTGGCTCTGCTGTGTTTAAATCAGTAAATCAAAATAAAACAAGATCTGAACTAGCTAATAGGACCTGAAAATAAAATTAAAAATGCAGGAGTGCTTTCAGACTGGACTGCCCCTCTTCAGCTGCACAGAGAAAATGAGCATTAGCACAGAACTGAACAGAGAATGGAATATCTGTAAAAACAAATGTAAATTGTAATTTAAACCTTAAGTGCAGGTGAACGGTAAAAACAAACAGGTTGTGCATGTGGGATAAAATGTTAGGGAAAAAGGGGGCGGAAATAGGACGATAACAAATACAAAATTCGTTTTCATACTGTCAAAATAAAAATAGTATTCGTACATTTTGTGCAGTTTTTTAAATCAAAATGAAGGTTATTTTAAAGAAAAAACATTTAACGGGCAGCATTTCGAAGATTTGCCTCTTACTGAGAAAATCTACCGCACGGTCCTGTGCTCAACTAAATGAAATATTTATTGTAACTTTATAATTACTGTGGTCATTTAACTCTGGATGATTATGTAGAGTAGTATTTCTCAAAATATGATCTATTGACCCTCAGACATCTCCAATTAAGCCTTCAGGTAAAGCTTTTAAAGAATGAGATATATTTCTAAGAAGTTATATAAATACAAGTAATATAATGAAATATAATACAGTACAAATTTGATTATTTTTTCATAAAAGTTATTGATTCAATATACACTAAAATTTAAATTTTTTATAAATGAATAATTTTTTATATATTGTATTTTTATTTCTTTTTTAGAATCTTAGTTTTCATAGACCTGGAAGTATTCGTTTAGCAACAACTCCCAAAAGAATGGATGAATTTAAGTATCAAATGCAAAGACAAGGTTGGCATCAAGCTCCTCAAATGCTAATAGATGTTCAAAGAATACAGGATTTTTTTCCTCTTTTAAATACTGATAATGTAATATTTATTATTATTATTATTTTAAATACTTTCTATGTATTATTATTAAGCAATAAATTATGAAATAAATTTTATAGATTCTTGGAGGATTATATAATCCGTTAGATGGACATATTGATCCATATTCACTTACAATGGCCTTAGCTTCAGGAGCACGTAAATATGGGGCAGATATATACTGTAGTAAACCTGTTACTGGACTGAAATTTCGTCAAGATGGAAAATGGGATGTTAACACACCTGAAGGAACCATTGTATCAAAACATGTAGTCAATGCATCTGGTATGAAGTAATTGATAATTATTTATGTATATTAGTTTATATTTTCTAGAAAATTTTGCATAAGTCCAAAATTATATAACTCAGGATTGTGTAAATTGGCAACTGTCTGTATTTTCCCATATATGTCAATTATCATAGTTTAGCACTTAAAAATAATAAAAAAATTTAAACAAATGTATAAAAATTTCTAGAATTAGAATAATATAATATTTGTTGAAACAAATAAGTAAATTTTTTTTTAATATTTGTATATATAATATAATATTATTATTTTCAATATTACAGGCTATGTAACTGTCTAATCTTACCAGCAACCTATTACTACAAATTTTCCTTCTATCAGCTCCCGAAATTCGCAAAACAGAATAGAGTTGTCACTCTTTTCATCAGTAGAGATCTTTCTTGATTCTGGAAGAGTTTTCAGCTTATATTAATATGTTTTCTGAATAAATGTTTCAGTATTTAGCAGTATCAAAATTGTCTTCATTTATTTCTGACGCTTTATTCAGCTTATCTGAGCTAATACAGTTTATCCTCTGACCGTGTAATTGTAACATTTCGCAAGAATGAAAATTTTATTATTAAAAGAATAAAATGATTAATATTTAACGATTGTTAAATATTAATCATTTATCAAAACACACAAAAATTCAGAAACTGTTCGATTTAAAATAATAATTTTTTTTTTTATAACTAAACGGGACATTTGTCACTGCAGGCTATTTCTGGAACATAATTTTCTGCTTTCTATATACAGTAGAACCTCTATATTCGGACGCACCTATTTTCGTAAAATCCAGTATTCGGAAAAAATTTTCGAAGGAAAATTGTATCGATATTCGCATTTATCTCTATATTCGGAACAATTTCAGTAGTCTCAAGTTGCCAGCTTGGACAACTTTTTTTCGCTTTGCGATCTTTGGGCTACTTTCTAAATAGTAGTTTTTACAAATGTGTAGATAAATTTTCTGGCAACATTCGTTTGTTGGCAGTTGAGAATCCATCATTGCGTTTTGTGACTCTGGTGGTTTAATCGTTATTTTTTGTGTATCTTTGCATTATTTTTATTAAAATACTGTATACTGTATTATCAGAAACAGATGATCATGGAAAGTGAAGAAAGAAAATCTAAAAGAAAGGCTATGAGAACCACCATTGAATTAAAAAAGGAACTTATTTTAAAATACGAAAATGGATATAGTCTTTCTGACCTAGCCAAGGAATATAGCATGTGCCTCTGAACTACCATTGGTTTCTCCATTGCAGTTTTCATTGTCCTGGAGACCCATAATGGTTTAAACTATAAAATAATCGCAACTAAGTAAGCATGCTGATCTGAGATAGTCAGGAAAATAAAAGATGGCAGACTGGGATGATAGTTTCCGACGGCTAAATCCAGAAGTTTAGCCATCGGAAGAATAACAATGCAATGAGAAAAATAGAGGAATGATTTAAAGGACTTACCGGAAGAAAGCGTGATACGACATTAGAGAAGAGAAACTGCAACCCTTTAGTCACCTCTTACGACACGCGAGTCAGACGGTAAGTGAATTCTTGCCCCACCCACAGGGATTTGACTGAAATAACTGTCAGGCAAGGAATTCATATCCATTAGTGTATTTTATATTTATTGCAAACTAATCGTAATTCTTATAAATGCACCATAAACGTTTAATTCTTTCGGATATACCATATTATATTTTATCAGAGGCGAGTGTTTGTTCCCTAAAAGAAAACCAAATACATACAGTTGGTTTCAATATGCTCTACTTCTAACAGTTTCAATGAATCAATAAAACTATAATTGAAGCGATACCAATCTCAACACCGAGATATGTTGAATACCTTGGATTATAACTTTATTCCTCTATTAAACTTTTAGAATTATGTTAAATTTAATCTTCAAAATATATGCACATCAAACACTTTATTTATTCTTAAGGCCTTTATCGTAGCTTATATATAAATGCATCCGATAATCTAAAGTAATTGGAGATAATAAATAATTAAGTATTTAAAGTTTGGCAGTTTAGAGTTTTCAATATTATTTGTAATTAAATCACATTTTTACATTATTAATTTTATTTCACTAACAATAAGTTAAAAAAAAAAATGCCAAGTGCACATCTTAAACTACACAATTGAGAGAAGATGGATGATAGTAATACACAATAAATTATGTTACATAATGCTCAATCATGCTTTCCTATAGAAAGTAATCTATATTTTTTAAAAAAGTAAGAACTCATCATCATTATTTTTATATTTTATCTACATCCTTAACAAATATTTAATTTTTGATTGTAAGTCTTTTACAAAATCATATAAATTTTAATTCAAAACTTGGTTCTTTAGTAAAATTTTCACTGTATATCATGATTATCATTTAGCTAATGTTAATTTCATCATGCAGCAGATATACTAAACTCAACTCAGTTTTTAAATACAATTTTATTGAAGTACCAGTAATTGGTAAAAATGCCAAAAGTAATTGAATTTTTTTTTAGTCTTTTAATTTTATTCAAAATATTAACAAAAAGAATTGTATTATAGAAAATCAAAAATAAAATGAGCAAAGGAAATTATGAATGATCTTGTTGTATTAGTTATTAGACACAAAATAGTATCAAAATAGAAAATAAAAAACTGTTAGTGATTTTGCAAATGCAAAGACAAGAAAGAATTTTTTAATATAAGTATTAAATCACACTAAATAAATAAATAACAGCTCTTAAGCAGGAAAACACTCTTTCAAAAAAGTTTATTATACTATAGTAGCGTTTTCGATCGCAACCAATCCTCATCAGCTACTCAAATTTAATGAATACTTGTGTAGTTTGTTAAATTTGAGTAGTTGATGAGGATTGGTTGTGATCGAAAGTGCTACTACAGTATAATAAACTTTTTTGAAAGTGTTTTCCTGCCTAAGAGCTGTTATTTATTTATTTAGTATTTAAAGTTTGGCAGTATAGAGTTTTCAATATTATTTGTAATTAAATCACATTTTTACATTATTAATTTTATTTCCTAGATATATCTATTTATTTTTTAATGGATTTTTTATTAAGTACTGGTATATATTTGTTAAATATATTTTAAAATTTATGCACTAAAATTGCATTATAAATGATAATGCATATCAGTATAAAAATTTTATGTAAATGCTATTGATGTTTGTTATTGTGTATTTTAAAAATAAGAGGATGAGGCAGATCAGTGCCTATTAGTCACAGATTACACTTACAGATGTTCCATTCACTATACCAGCCTTGGAAACTTTGGAGAGCATTTGCTAGCCAATCAGAAAGCAGCTCACAGTACAGAGATGGCACTTCAACCGATTTACATCACTGGTTACCATGTGACATCTCACCAGAATATATAAATATGTGCCGCTAACTTTGAATAATGGCACCCAGTCTAAGTTCAACTTCAGAACTCACGTTATACATTTCACCTGATTTTAATTTAGCAAACAATAATTTTTAAATTTAAACAAAATTATTTAATAATTTTGAAAATCTGACATTAATATAGTTAAATGTACAAGCACTTTTTAATAATATAAAATTAGAAATATAACATAATGAAGAGGGTGCTACCATTGTTGAAATTTCCATTAAATGTGCTGAGTGAAACATTTGTATAAATGTAATCTATGCTATTAGTGGTTCTTGCATAGTGAAGAAAAAGTTCCAAGTCATTGTCTAAAAAATAGTAACAACAGTTACAGTAATTAGGCAGAATACCAATTACTAAATAATTTATGATTTATTATACTATTATAAATTGCTGATATTTAAGCTTAATTATTGAGTGAAATAAAGGATTTTATGAAAATTTAACCATTGTTATTTTATATTTAGGCTTTTGGGCTCATGAGATTGGGAGAATGATTGATATTGAATTGCCACTTGTACCTATTCATCATCAATATATCATCACATCAAATATTCCTGAAGTGAAAGCATTAAAAGTAAGAATTTATCAAAAGTCAAAATATTTCTATAACATATTTTAAAATTCATCATCAATAATTTTCTTATTCTTAAAAGAAAGTAGGCAGTACTTAAGATAGAACATGCACTTATATAAAACTTATTAGATGATGCTATTCTGTTCTCATATTTTCACACATTCAACATAAAATCATTTTACCAATTGCTTATCACTTATTTGCTCCATATAATCAAGCCATTTCATAGTTAATTTATATATTGCATCAACCACATTACAAACTCACAAACATCTTACAAACTTTATCATTCAGAATATAATCATACCCCACCATTCCAGCCATACATCTCAATTATCTCTACTGCATTCAAATACTTTCTATGCATTTTCATATCACAATCAGATTCACTCCCATACATCACTATTGGACTAGTACATTATCATATATAGCTATCCTAGCATTCTTTAATAAATTTTCATTCTTGGCATATTTCCCAAGCACATATTCAATTTTCAAATCAGCAGTTACTCTCTTTACAACTCATCATCAATGCAATTCTCACTCTCAAACATACTTTCCAAGTTCACACACTCATTTATTTGCTTCTGATTCATCTTTATTCAATTCAGCATCACATCTATTGTGTATTCTGTTGCCGGGGGGAATTGGTTAGCGACCTGGGTGGGCACAGGTAGTGCATACCCCAGCATTCCCTCTTGATTAATATCGTTGGCTGATAGGAATGCATCCAAGCATTTTGCATAAGCTATCCATTCCTCTGGATGAGGGATGTTAAATTCTTCAATTCGCCCAAGACTTGCCATTCCAACGTATCGCTCACTCCAATTCTCTGCAGTGGCATAGCATAGGTTTCTGCCACTTGGGGCAGATGCCAAATATGCCACCCCTCCCCCTACAAAATATGATATTATTATAAAGATAAAATTTTCTAGAGCAAGGAAAATATTAAGTTGCAAAGAGATTTTTTTCTCCAAAATTTAAAATTCTTACAAACTAGAAAACAAAATTTAATTGCAAAAATGTGTTTTGAATTCTAATACAGGAATTCCCTGATTAGTGCAGTTAATAAATCCTCGCAATATACTACATATATCAAAACTGCACTAATCAAACTAAAAAACCAATGGGAATAATACTATTATTATACAATATACTGTTATATAAAATATTATAAGATTAGATCACAATAGTATATTTCCGCTCATTTATATGAGCTGGGAATTTCTAGCTGTATTATAATCAGTTAACAAGTCGATGTCAAACAAAGCATTGGCAGCTATCCAATTCTATATAACTGAACACTCCTAAAATTTGTTTGTATTATTTCTAGTTGTATTATGTCAAACAAAGCATTGGCAGCTATCCAATTCTATATAACTGAACACTCCTAAAATTTGTTTATTTGGTTTTACCTAAAGGTTCAAGTTATGTTGCTAAAATTCCAAAATTTATATTGAAATCGGAATATATAGAATAATTTCCTGATATTTTTCCTTTCAATTTTGACTTTTCACTAATAATGTATTAAGCTTTAAATAAAACAGAGCTTATAAACTTAATTAATTAATAAAATTTGAAACATAGATTATTGTAATAAATTACTAATATATATTACTTAAAAATTAAATAATTTTTCATCAATTTCAAATTTTATTTACACTTCTTTATATCTTTCAAAATGCATCTCAATGTTTATCTAAATAGCGACTTCTCTAGAAATTTAAACATGTTATTAATTGCATTAATATTAATATTAATATTAATATTAATTTTTTATATAAAAAGTAAAAGTTTTGGATCATAATGATATTAAGAAAACATTCAGAGTACTGTTCTTATACATAGAATGCATAGATGCGAAGCTCTGGTAGAAAATAACTGATTCAATTCTGAAAGTTGAATTTAGAGCCAGACTGAAGCCTGGGGGCGGAATCTGACCTGCACTACTTGATTTTAAGTTCATAAAATACGATAATATAATGCATAGATGCGAAGCTTTGGTAGAAAATAACTGACTCAATTCTGAAAGTTGAATTTAGAGCCAGACTGCAGCCTGGGGGCGGAATCTGACCTGCACTACTTGATTTTAAGTTCATAAAATACGATAATGGAATTTAAACGGATGATCTTTCCGAAGTTAAATGCATTTTTACCAGTAATTTTAATCTTTAGAGTGAAAAATTTTAAATGCAAAACAAAATTTCAACAGCTGGATGAAATTTTTAGAGAAGGTGACTCTTCGGAAAACGACCAGACGAGATTTTAAGAGACGGTACAATTGTCGCCTTACCGAAGCACGGCGAAAGTGGTACACATCGAAAGCAGGCTGAAACACGCAAAAAAATCACCCCCCGTGAACCAAGGGTCAAATATCAAACGTTTACGAGATATAGACCCGCAAAGTTCCGTTTATTGCAAATGGCGCATGTGGTCCCCCCGTGAACCGAGGGTCAAATATCAAGTGTTTACAAGATATAGACCCGCAAAGTTCCGTTTATTGCAAATGGCGCATGTGGTTTGGCGTTGTGCCTGGCGTCGCTGCGATCTGCCACGCGACGCGTCCCGTTCCCGTGCTCCACTACCTATGCCGCCTAGATGCCTCTGTATCTCGTAAACGTTTGACCTTTGACCCTTGGTTCACTAGGGATTTTTTGTATGTTTCGGCCCCCCTTTTGATGTGTACCACTTTCGCCGTGCTTCGGAAAGGCGATAATTGTACCACTTAGTTTATAAATTCTGTTTAATACATTATTGGTGAGATTGTATGTTTCGGCCCCCCTTTTGATGTGTACCATTTTCGCCGTGCTTCGGTAAGGCGATAATTGTACCACTTAGTTTATAAATTCTGTTTAATACATTATTGGTGAGATTAATAATTATTAATTTTTTCCCATTAAAAAAATAATTCGAAAAATATATTAATGGAGATTTTAATTTATGTTTGGCAACTAGGAATGAAACAAATGAAAATCGGGCAAATGAGAAACAGGAAACGATAATCAGGTCCCATTAAAAAAATAATTAGAAAAATATATTAAATGAGATTTTAATTTATGTTGGGCAACTAGGAATGAAACAAATGAAAATCGGGCAAATGAGAAACAGGAAACGATAATCAGGCAAGTACAATTCTAGAAAATTAGGAATGGGATAAGTGAAATTCGGACAAGCGTGACCTAGCAAACTACGCTTTCCAGTTATACTATATCATGTACTACGTGTTTTTTATTAAAAAAATGTATTCAAAATTTTATTTTAAATTTAAAATAATATAATTTATAGCAAAACCATAATAAATACGTGCTTCCGTTTTCTATTTGTATAAATAACTTATAGTACAGTACAGGTAACCCTCGTATAACACGATAGATAGATTCCTAAAATCGCCGTGTTGTGTGAAACCGTGCTATATGAGACTGGAGCCAATACAAAAAAGGGAATTAGGTTCCAAAACCAATTAAAATCAAATAACTATCTTTGATTCCACGGCACAACTGTTGCCCTACAGAAGCACAGCGAAAGTGATACAGATCGAAAGAGGGAACCGAAACATCCAAAAAATCCCTAATGGTCAGGAGTCAAAGGTCAAAGGTCATAAATTGAAATATGGAATCACACATTTTTTTAGATATTTTTAATAGATAACTCATATTGCAAAATTCTACCATTTCTTACAATTTTTATTGTAATCAATCCTTACTTTTCGGAAATTTAATTAATAGCTAAACCTGTCACGTGACCAATTACATATTGATAATGACAAATAATAAATTCTATGAATAAAACAATTTTGATTATGTGATTCTTTTTAAGTAGATTACAACGTAAACCATTTTTGACTCTTTCCAGAGAAATGTGTGAATTAGATGTATTTCGTGCTGACTATCAGCACGATAATTCACGTAATTATCATCAGATCAGAATAAAATTCACGTATTGCTGATAAGAGTGTGCCTAGCCGGTGATGCAAAAAGTATATACTTTCTGCAAAAAGTATATCTTTTCAAGTATGGCACTTGAAAAGATGATTTCAGAATGCTGGCAAATCCAAAGAGGGTGATAGGAGGCAATTATTCCCACAGCGAATTCTGAATATAATTATAATTTTTTTAATTTCGAATTTATATTATTAGTAAAATTTATTTTTTCATCAATTATCAATTATCTTTCTTTTATAATATATAGCGCCGGATCTAGAGTGAGGCGAGCAACTTAGGACGAAAATTATGAGGGAGCGAAAATGCAATTGCACATAAAAGCTTAATTATATTTATCTCGATTAATATTTCGTGCTGTAGAGTCGGCATACAAAGACATCATATGTGTATTTTTCTAAAAAATAATATTTATCAAGGGAGTGAAACCAATACGAATTAAATTGTTATTATTTACATGATTGAATGACAGTTTGTCTAAACAAAATAAATATTTGTTTCCCTGTTCTCGTCGTGAGAGAAATATAAATATATAAATATAAATATATAATAAAATAAATATTGGTTCGTTGCCAATATTTAATTTGTTGACAAATGTGCCAATACATTAGCACATGGCAACTGTATATTTGCGATATGCCAATGATTGGTATATGGCAATAAAGATATCATAATCGCAAATATGCTTTACTTATTATCATTGTTTTTAACATAAGTACCACTTTATTTTCATTAAAAACTGTAAATAATCTCAGTCTAGGTTTTATGTCACCCAACTCAGCCCATTTTTTTTTTTTTTTTTTTTTGCAGAGAGGTCTCCAAAGTATTAGATATGTTTATTTATTACTATAAGTAAATGAAATGGAGAGAGGGAGTAATTTTCTACTGTTGCCTCAGGTGACAAAATATCTAGATCCGGCAGTGTCATAACAAGACAGACGCCATTACATTCTCGTTCCAAAGTATTAGATATGTTTATTTATTAATATAAGTGAATGAAGTGGAGAGAGAGGGAGTTATTTTCTACTGTTGCCTCAGGTGACAAAATATCTAGATCCGGCAGTGTCATAACAAGACAAACATTCTAAAATTGAAATAAATATAATTATGAAATCACAAAAAAAAAAATATTTTTTCATTACCTAGTTTCAAATTTTTCATTGTTTTGCAGGCCGGATAGAATTTTAAAATTAATTCACTAGTCGGAATTTGTGCACTATAGTCTAGATTAGTGGTCTTCATAATATGGTAGGCCTATATGTACTTCCAGGGGTGGGTAAAGAAATTTTAGAGGTGCTCTTTTTTTGCTTATGTTATATGGACTGCGTTTTTTACTCTTTACTGATAAAAGGGATGAGAGATCAAAAAATTTGGGGACTGCCAGTCTAGACAGTGAGCGAATGTTTTACCACCCAGCCATCCGAAGATTTGTACTGGCTTAAAATCGTTACTGTGTCTTTCGATATTACTGAATGATACTGATAAAAAGTGCCATATAAATAAAAAATAATATTTATATTAATCATTCACTCATTTCGTTTACGTAATGCCGATGAAATGCAAAAAATACGCAGGAAAAACATGGTTTATTGTAATCAGTACTACATTTTTGTCGTCATTTGCTTGATCTGTCAAGCAAGCGCTAACGGAGCATCGATGGAAACGGAAACTCTCGCTTGATTTCCTTGTAAGGCCAATAAGCTTTAAAAAAAAAAACTACCATAAAAATTTTCAACGAAGCTAGCGTTACGAAAGTTTATCGACTTCACAAAAAATAAACAATGCATTCGTTTTAATTATAACAAATGCCATTCAAGACTTTAACTCTCATTCGAGAAGAAAACCTGTTCGTTATTTTCCCTAGAGCAGTTTTCTCAAGCTTTACTTCTTTATAGATAACTGTGGGTTTACTTCTTTGTAGATAACTTGGACTCACAGTATTGAATTATTTATTTAATCCCTCAGGGCATACAATCAGAATTAATCTATAGATTAGATTAGAATCTGATCTATATTTTACCATTTAGGTATGATTATGGTTTATTACTTTTTTATTTGAAGATTATTATTGATTTTTTTTTGAATTTTTGTAAACCACTACCCTAGAACTAAACTTATACTACTAAAACTACTGTATAAAGTTAAGTAATACTACTTAAACTACAGTATAAAGTTTAATTATAATTATGTCAAGTTACATTATTGGCTAACATCCAACTTTTTAGTTGGCCTACTTTTCCTATTTTTAACGTTCACTAAAATTAATGATAATATAGATTTAAACACGCAAATAAAAACTAAATTCAAATAAAACCTGTAAACGAATTTTTCTAATTTTTATATTATTTATTGTTTCTTTGTTTCACCATATTAATAAATGTAAAAAAAAGTATTGCATGCTACATTAACACTACTTTTAACTGCCGAATTATTATTATTTCATCGGTTTAACGTTGTCATTCGTTCGTAATTATCAAAATACAGTACAGTACTTGTGTCATGTAGTGATCGCATTAAGGGAAGTCATTTTTATATACGAAAATTATCCAATCTAAAACATCTAATATGCAAAAAATTAAGCCAAGAACAGTTACAATATAGATGCAGCCATTTTTATAGAAGACATTGCTTCATTTTCTCAAATAGTCAACTGAGTAGCTCACGTTTTAAGTAGCAACAAATATCCTAATTTCCTAGAAAAGTACTTGGCTCGGTTTTCTATATATTTGATGTTTTTGATTAACTATAATTTATATTTTTCCAGATAAAAACAGTTTCTTCAAGGAAAACATAATAATAACAATATTTTAATACATTATTAAATATGCTGTTTATGTTTAATCCGATAAATTTAAATTTTTAGTGAACATTAGATAACGAAAAGAACTGTTTATATACCAAATTTCACCGAAATTAATTGAGTCATACGACCTGTTTGAGTTCATGATGAAAGGACTTCCTTTCACCTTATTGAGATGATATTTTCAGGTCTTAAATCACATAAAGTCTACATTCCAGAATTGATCGAAATCGGTTGAACAATGTGACTGATGTAAAGTTACATCTATAAAAGAGAACCATTTTCTTCTACACACATTAATTTTAACCCAATTGGGTCAAATTTTATAAATAATTTTAGCTAAAATATATTGTATTCCAAGTTTGCTCAAATGCAGTTGAACAATGCGATCTGTAGAGATATTTACGAAGAAGGAAATCTTTATCCATTCTTTATTTTGACTCGAATATGTTGAAATTTTCAGGGTAGCTCCGTCAATTTAAGATACATCTATGTGTCGCATTTCATCGAAACAATTGAACGATGAGATCTATTACAGAGCTGCTGAGGAAGAGGAGGAGAAGAAAACAAGCTTTTTTTAAGCCGATTTTTGATATTTTAACTTAAACTTCGCCTCAGTTATTAGATTTGAAGCTTATAATTTGACTAAGATATATCTATGTGTAGCATTTCATCGAAACAATTGAACGATGAGATCTATACAGAGCTGCTGAGGAAGAGGAGGAGAAGAAGAAAACAAGCTTTTTTTAAGCCAATTTTTGATATTTTAACTTAAACTTCGCCTCAGTTATTAGATTTGAAGCTTATAATTTGAGATCGTGTTCTATTGAATCCATTTTTCGAATATAAACGTTTACATTAATGATATTTAGAAAGTTATAGCGAATTGAATTTCGGCTGAAATAATCCTGTAGAAACAGACATGGCTTACTGCACTTGGCTAAAAGTTATTGCTGTGCCACTTGCTTTATTGCATTTTATAATTACGGAACATCAGAAAAGATGAATATCTCAATAAAAAATGAAGCTGAAGGAATGGAGATAAAGGAATTGTTTTCGATATTCATCAGATTCATAAAAAAAGGTTCAAGAGGATTCAAATTTTGTTATTAAAGACAACTCTCTCCCATACTATATTCAGTTAACGACATTTCGATTAATCGACTTGTTCAGAATTAACTAAATATGTACAGAAAATTATTTTAGATTATTTGATTTCAAGTAACTTATGCAAACGAACCTTACTAGCTACCAAAGATGAAAAGATGGCATAAAAAACGATTAATCAATTTTTGAATCTGTACATTATAATTATATAAAAAAATCTTTCTATTTCATTGAAAAGTAGTCATATGCATTACAATCAGGGCCGACGCTAGCATTATCAAAGTAAAATACGTGTTAAGGGTAACATTTTGGCCAGAAAAACGAAAAAAAATTCATACGAGGTAGCTAAGAATTTTTTTTTTTTAGGACGGCAGTAAACCCAGAGCCTAATGATTACAGTACATTAATTACATACTTATCTTGTTTTCAAATCTTAAGAAATTTTCTTAAACTAAAATAAAATCTATTTATCTTAAAATTAAATCTGAGAGAAAGGAAAAAAATACAGTATTTACTAGAAATCAATCTGCGAACATCGCAAATTTCATAATCATCACGAAATTCATAAAATTATCAGATATAGACTAGCAGACTGCAATAAAAATCTGCAAAAAATAATTCGTCATAAAGTTAAATTAACTCAAATAAATAATAAATATCAAATAAACATCGGTCTTTTAATTAATTAAAATTAAAAAAAATGTTTAGATATATACTTCACGTTATATACGATATTATAAAGCATAATCTACTTACGATATATTGAGATACAGTGTTATTGATATCCTTCGATGCAGTGTTTTAAAAGAAAAAGACGTATCAAAAGTTTAATAAAGATAACATCGAATGATAAATATATCTAATTCGTTCTAAGAAATAATTTATCAATTTATAAGTGTAAATGTAACACATCCACATTTCGCAATCGCATTATATACATTAATAAACAGTTTATGCTATACGAGCGATTCGATTGATAAAGTAATCGAGTATCGATTGCGTGGTGTCGATCTTCATTCATTTTTCGTGTAAAATCCGTGTATCAAATACTGTAAGCCAATTTTATACATAATTAATAGATTCGATTAAATTTATCGAATATTTCTTATTTTGATAGTAACTTATATAAACGTAAAAGTCTAATTTACGTTTGCAAATGATCCTATAACAATTCAAATTCATAAATATTCTACTACTGTATTTTCAATCGCTATATATACAGGGTGATCATTTTATTGCTCACATTACAGTTATCACGTGTTTAATATTGAAACAAACAGACAATAAATGATATGCTGGCTTACAATACCTGTTTACAGTAGGTGTTGAAAATGTCCACCGTGTGCTTCAAGACAGGTGCGAGCCCTCTTAACCATATTGGATGCTACCTTGCGTAGAAGCGTAGGGTTGATGGATAATATCTTTCTCGTAATGTCCGGCTTCAAGTCTTGTATAGTATGTAGATTTTGTATTACAGTATTACATCAACCTATGCCAAACATTTTACTCCATTACAACAAACAAGTGTACTATTTTTACTTTTCTTACACATAGAATGCCAGTTGTGCATGATAAAATTATCACGCACAACTGACATTCTGTATATATATGTACAGTATGTATAGGGCCTATATGTGTAGACGCAAACTGCAAAGAAAAGTACATGTGGAAACAAAAGAAGGAGGCATATATATCCAGCAGTGGATAAAATAAGAAATGCTGCTGATGATGATGATGATACTGCAAATAGATAACTCCAAATATATATATATATATTGGGATTGAAAATTGAAAATATCTTCCCCTTGAAAAATTACAAGTTTAATGGAAAATATGATATGCTAGACTTTTTTTTTGTAAGAGTTTGATTCCTATGATAATTAGTCGCATATTTTACCTATAAAACTATTCCAGCACTTTGTCTACTTTGCATATTTTACCATATGCAAAGTAGACAAGTACTAGAGTTTGAAATTTTGCGACACTCATTTTCATACCACATCTCACAACTAGATAAGAGTGCAATGCATAACAATGGAAACTTGCCTCAAAATTTTTTAATTTTTGTTTTTATATCCCTTCTAATAATTTTAAACGAGGGCCCATATTTTTAATTTTGCTTAGAGAACTAGATGAAGTTTAAATTGAACCTAAAACGATAATAAAGACACAGCGATGTGAAGGTAGGCCGTTTTACATTTCTACATCAAATTTCGAGTTTTCTTCTTCAAAAAATGCCAACCGTTACCTTAGTTGTAAAAATCTAATTGCTCAAAATAACCATCGGTTTAATAATTTTAATTCTATAAATAACTGGAGACGTTTCCTCTGCTCCGCATTATAACCTTTACGTTTCCGTATTGCATGTACAGAAGTAAATTTACCGTATATTAAACATGTTTAATGGTTTATTACAGCAATATAGGACGAAGGAAGCTTTTACATTAACATTTCGAAATTTGAAGTAAAAAAAAAAAAAAATATGACCGAACTAAACGCAAATATAAAAAAAATAAATAATAAAGATATGCCCGCATACAAAAATAAAAACAAAAAAATCATTAAAGGATATACGCAAAATTAAACATGAAGGTAATATTCGGCTTTAACTGCCGCGCGTATTTTCAATAGGCTGTTATGTTTCATGTACGCGTTGTGTCGCGTCGCGATTGCGTCTCGTCTGTTTTTGAATATGTGCAGCTCTCGATTTCCGCGACGCGCGGCAGTCAAAGCCGAATGTTACCAATGAAAATCCAGATTTGTTGCATAAAATATCAGTTATTTTTATGAGAAATAAAAAGAAACATGTGCATTTTTCACAGCAAAAAAATGATGTAGGAGGACAAATGCTATATTTTGCATAGAAGTAATTTATACAATAATTTGTTTGAATGACTTATTCGAAATTTAATGATAATTGTGGAATTTATTAATATAAGTTAATAATAATATTGATATACAATTAATTAGGTTAAAAAAACTCAATTTTTCATTGTTGATAAATATTTCTTCGGTTTACAATGGGTATCATTGTTAAGAGATCAACGCAACAGATAATTTCAGTCACCATCCAAGCGTTTATTGCATAGTTTTTCCCCTTTTATATTTTATTTTTGATGATTCCAAGTATGGAATACTTTATAGAGAAGGATAATTAGATGAATTTTATTGTAAATGCAGAATAAACAGTGTTAGCCAAATATAAGACGTAGTTAAAAAACAACGACGTAACTTGAAGAAGGAAGGAGGATAATTAGATGAATTTTATTGTAAATGCAGAATAAACAGACAGTGTTAGCCAAATATAAGACGTAGTTAAAAAACAACGACGTAACTTGAAGAAGGAACTGACTTGCAAAGTAATAATACATATTGCGTACGGTTCTAACGCCAGATAGATGCTGAATCATTATTTTTTTTTAGTGATTCAGCATCTATCCGGCGTTACCACATATTTTAACATGCAATTTTGAAAGTCGATAATGATATTTATAAAGGATTTTTATTAGCGATTTAAAAAAAAAACAAGTTATTGCAAAAATACCGTATTTTCCCAGAATCAATAACACGCAGTTTATAATTACTATAAAATAAAATTTCCATTGTTTATTAAATGCAAAAATAATTTATAAAATGTCTTGCATTTTTATTTTTTATTTTTGTATCAATGCAATTTTTTTAATGCTTTCTTTATACGTAACTGCGCTAATTTTTCGGATTCGCAGTGTTTCAAATTTTTATAAAATGAGCATTCCTGTAACTGTATATCCCATAGAAACATCTAATATATAAAAATAATAAACTAAGTACATGTATTTGGCTGATTTTTTTATATACAGGGTGAAGAAAAACTTCGTCGCGAAATTTTGTGTACTAATAGGGGGCTTCGAAACAAATCGAAAATGTCTAATGAACATATAGTCTAAATGACACTGTTTTCGAGTTATAACTCTTTAAAGATCGAGTAGACAAAGCGTCACGATGCATCGCGTTGCCGAGACGCGTCGCATTGCGTCGCTCTCCTATTTACTACCGAGTACTGTAATAAGAAGGCGACGACGCGTCTTGACAACGCGAAGCTTTGTCTACTCGATGGTGATTGGCTAGCTTTAAAGGGTTATAACTCGAAAACGGGGTGCGATTTAGAACATATGTAAACTAGATATTTTCGACTTATTTCGAGGTCCCCTAACAGTACACAAAATTTTACGACAAAGTTTTTCTTCACTCTGTATATTAGATCGTCAGCCAAGTATCCGCATCTAAATTGTAACAAAAAGCCTAATTTCTTAATACTGTAAGTGGCTTATTTTTTGTTTTTAACATATTAACTGTTTTTGATGGGATATCATTTATTTTTTAGATGATAATAAACATGCATAGGCCTATATCAAATGTACTTGAAATCAGTTGAGCGATAGGATAAATGGTAGATTACCTGCTGGTTGAAGACAGGTCGCGTCGCATCCGGCAGCGCGGCGTTGCCTTTATAGCAGACTTTTTTAAATAAATACTGTATATACAGTATAAGTTACCGGCAATGTATGAAAAGCAGGCATTGTAAAGAATGCCTACGCAGTATATGCCAGATAAAAGTTTCTCACAGGGATATGGCGGTTCAACTAACTTAACGGAATGATAGGTAGCTCTAGTGGGAACCAAGCTTAGACCTTGTGCGTTCGTGGACTTATAAGATGTTGAGAACAGTATTTTTTCCCGATTAAAATGAACTCGGAGACAATTTAAAACAAATCAAAACTTTACTAATGAAGATAAGCAAGAGATTTTACAATATTTTGGTGTTAGAATGGCACCTATACCAGATTGGGGTCAATATGCTTAGGGATCCCTACATCGACAATGCTATTAATCACTTCCGAAAAATTCTGAAAAAGAAAGGCAATCGACATTTGACAGATTTTTTTAATGGAAAATAAACATATTAGATAAAAATGAAAGACTATGTATGTATATATTATTGTTATTACATACAAAATAACATTATTTACTATCATAAAAAATTTAGCTATATTTTTAAGATCAGTCCTTCACGATAAATTGAATCTTAATTGAAATCGGGACAGCATGAAAAATGGTTTGCATTCATACTCCGAGTTCTGATTCCTGGATTTATGTGCTTTGGACTTACATTTTGAATTGCTACCAATCCCCAAAGTTTCAATGTGTAATTACATTCATACTCCGAGTTCTGATTCCTCGATTTACAGTATGTGCTTTGGACTTACATTTTGAATTGCTACCAATCCCCAAAGTTTCAATGTGTAATTTGAAGTTATAGTTCTTCAGCAGTATATTTTTGAAAAAATGCTTTCTTTTTTCAAAATAAGTCGTACAGTATTTCACGAAATTTACGTAATACTCTTTTTAAAAAATGACATTCATTCCAAATTCATTTTTATTCGTAAACAATATTTAAAAATATAGCCAAATAAAACTATAAAAAATGAATTTCAAAACAAAAATAGTCACATACACAAAATTTTGTGACAGTTTTAAGTGAAAATCTAAATAATTTGACCCATTAAGAATAAGGAGACTAATTAAAAACTAACTCAATTTTATAATATAAAATGAAAATATAGTTAAACAGATATTAAGAATAGACAATAGTACTATTCTCTTTCATATAGATAGATAAAATGGCAATCCATTTTTTGCTACTTTCTAACTTGAGATTTCTAAATGGTAGGGCTATTCCAGTAGCACAGACAACAAACATCTGTAGTAAAGTTGATTATCAGAAAAATTGGTTTCAATGGGCAGCCCTCTATCAATAAAATCTAGAGGCACAGATTCAGAATGAAACCTGGATCTTTAGATAGCAAGCAAACCATGAAGTAATAATTTTATCCTTCAGCCATCTGTCTGCCATTATTGCAAAAATTTTGATAGCCATTGTAAATACTATATAAATTTTCATTACAAATAATTAAATCACAAGTCAGAAAACCTCTGTATTACTATTATCACTAAAAGTAAACGATAAGCCAAATAAGTAAGATAAATCGTTTATTCAAAAACGTTTTTGGCTATTCACATATAGCCGAAACGTTTTTGAATAAACAATTTATCTTACTTATTTGGCTTATGGTTTACTTTTATTTATTATTTAAAGTAAAAATTAATCATCATCATATTCAAATATTTATAATATTTATGACAGTAATAATTTTTCTTAATTTTAACTTTAAACAGAAAGTTTGATGTCAGTGAATCTTTTACTATCATAGAATAAAATATAAAGATTCACTCAAATTTTTAAAGAATTAATAAGTATAATGCATATATTATATTATAGTAATAAAATTAAAAAAAAAAAATACAAAATTTTATAAATAAATACTGCCATTGGAAATATTCAAGCTTACATTCATGTCAAAATTAATATTAAATAGAAATCTATGCACATTATTTAAAATAGCATAAACTTATAATTATATAAACAGAAAGCATGCTTAATCAATCATAAAATTTATCTAAGAAAAACTATTTTTCTATAGCAGCAAAATATAATAAAATAAACAAAACTGTTAATGTATAAAATAAATTTATTTGATGTGTTGTATAATACATCATGCATTTTTTTTTTAATATATATATAATCTATATATAAAAACTTTTAAACAAGTTTTGTCACAGATTTTAATTACATATATACAAATTGCGACATATATCTAAAAAATTATTTTACAAAAATCCAATTTAATAAAATTGATTTTAAAATCATTTGTACACATTGTAAATAGACAAAATTTTTAAATCTAAACAATTAAAGAAATGGCTTACTTAATATTAAGCCATTGTCACGATGGTACTTTGATTATACAAATGAATATATTACAAATTGTTAAATATACTAAAAACAATTGGAATAGAATGTTCATTCAAAATTGAGCAGAACTATATCTATTCAAATGTATAAGTAAAAACAGAATGTATTACACATACTTCTATAAAATTTAGTTAAAGTTTAATGTAAATCATACTTTTCTGTAAATGTATGATTTCATTAAGTTTAACTAAATACAGTACTAAAAGCCTATCTGTTTTGTAATTAGAAACTTTATCCCTAGCCTATTCAGATCTTTTGATAATTGTGCCAAAATCTTTAAATCATTTATGGCACATTACACTTATTAAAAAAAAAAAAAAAAAAACAGTTAAAATATAAATAATGTA